>CM047528.1:5597539-5780039 GCA_026122265.1 Ammodytes dubius | reverse complement strand
TGTGTGTGTGGTGTGTGTGTGTGTGTGTGTGTGTGTGTGTGTGTGTGTGTGTGTGTGTGTGTGTGTGTGTGTGTGTGTGTGTGTGTGTGTGTGTGTGTGTGTGTGTGTGTGTGTGTTTGACGCTGTGTGTTGTGTGCGTGGGTGCTCAGGGTGAGGGTCATCTGAAATTGAAAAGAGCAACAACTGGCAGCAAGACTAGAAAGGCAGATGGAGAGGGAGCTGAATAATATCAATGTTCAATAAAGGCACATAGACGTAAGCTCATAAAAACACAAATCAGTTACACACACTGGAGTACACATTGTCAACTGGAGGGGGTAGAAAAATTTCAACTACAACAGAATAAAACAAGGAACAACACACACACAGTCTCCCTCTGTCTGTGTGTGTGTGTGTGTGTGTGTGTGTGTGTGTGTGTGTGTGTGTGTGTGTGTGTGTGTGTGTGTGTGTGTGTGTGTGTGTGTGTGTGTGTGTGTGTGTTGTGTGTGAGAGAGAGAGACAGGTGGAAAAGCAGGTGGAAATACGTATGAAGGGGAATAGGTGAGTCAACCGAGGCACGCAAACACACACACACACAGTGCATACGTCTTTGTAGAAAGAGCGAATCGTTTGAATGAGCTCTACCTTACTGCTAGAATTTTAAAAATCAAGTTTTACACCTAATAGAACACATTTTATAATTGTACCGCGGAACTTGACTTTTGTACTCCATTAACAACAACGATTGCATCAAACTGATGATGGCAACACTCAAAGACAGTATTCACAAGGTTGACACAGCTTGTCACGGGTTGAGATAATGATCTTCTAGAGGGTAGAACTTAAGTGTAGTTAATTTTCTATTTTGGATGTGTTCTAAATGGATAGTGTATCCATAAGAAGTAACCTACTTATGAAGGGCTCTCCTTTATATTAAAAAAAAAAATATGTGTGCAACACTGCCTTTGTGCTCGTGGTTGCACTGTAAAAAATGACTAAATTAGCCAAGCAGACGTCACTGTTGCTAAGTGCTTAAATGCTGTGCTGTTTCTGCACTTTTTAGTGTTAGTTTGAATTTCGGCTTCATCAAGATTTTAGGACAGCAAATAATGTGTAATCACTACTTAAAGGCAGGTAAGATATTTATATTTGTGAACTTGTGAAGATTTCTATGTACATGTAGTTCAAGATATAAATGGTCACCGGTGAAACCAGTTTAATATATTTTAGTCAAGTGCTATTAGTCAAGGACAATCAGTAAATAGAAAATGCAGGTTTTCTTGAAGCAGCAAACTTTCTGTCAGCACATTGAGAACTTTTCACTCAGTTATCTTAAAAATAATGTGATGACTGATGTATTATACACACAAAGATTTCCAAGAAGGGCCGATGGACGATGAAGGGAGAGTGGATGAGGGAAAGAAAAGAGAGGAGGAAAAAAAGAGGGAGGGAGGGAGTCCAGTAGGCCTCTTTGTTGGGCAGCGATTGAGAGATTTACAGGCTCTTGTCCTTCTGTTGTGTGTGTGTTGTGTGTGTGTGTGTGTGTGTGTGTGTGTGTGTGTGTGTGTGTGTGTGTGTGTGTGTGTGTGTGTGTGTGTGTGTGTGTGTGTGTGTGTGTGAATAGAAAGTAATTGAGCCTCCCTTCATCCAATATTTACCCAGCAAAACCAGAGCAATCATGCGAATTATGTTTACTGGGAACCAAGGGTCTTTCTTCCTTTTCGTCTTTTTCTTTCTCTCTCTCTCTCTTTCCCAATGCCTCCCTCTCTCTCTCTCTCTCCTGGCAACTAGACACCGTATCAAGATCCAAGCCAGGAGTAAATCACACACACACACACACACACACACACACACACACACACACACACAAACACACACACACACACAGGGAAAAAACAGGCCCATCTGTATTGATGATGGCCTAATTTAGATCTCTTTATTGGACTGATTTATTGTGGCCAGAAAAAATCTGGGCATCTGGACCCGAGTGTTTGTATGTTGTGTGTCTGTTGTTTGTGTGTGTGTGTGTGTGTGTGTGTGTGTGTGTGTGTGTGTGTGTGTGTGTGTGTGTGTGTGTGTGTGTGTATGTCTGTTGTGTGTGTGTGTGTGTGTTTGTCCAGTTGAGCTTGATAGCCAACCTGACACATAATATCGTGCGTGCTTCATTGTGTTTGCCTACCTCTCTCTCTGTGAATCAGCGCTTTCCGTCGTAGTCTGGTTTCAGCACTTTGAAATCCTTGGACCGCTAACACACGTCACTCTGAAATATATGGAAAAAAAAACACAACAATTATGATGCTGAACAAGACAGTGCCAGCTCAACACAGGGCCATTTGAGGTCAAGGGCACTGGATCTCTTGCAGTCCAATACTGTGCGTGGATGGGGTTTTTTCTTTTCTCAGCTCTTTCTCAATGAACCTAACCCTAACAACTAAAGGATGAAGGGAGGGGGGACTCCTCAAAGGCACATTCATCTTCAAGATCAAGCTCAGGTTTCAACTTGCATGTGTCCCAGTGGGGCAGCCTCACAGCAGCTTGACTTTGGGCCTTTGTGTAAAACAAGCCAGGGTTTTAGTAGATTTTAAATGGCAGAAATGTTCGCTCATCTCCTGAGGTTTGAATTACATTTTTTTCTTTATTTCTTTTTTGATTAAAGGGATAATTCCCTTCTTTACGACGGTGCAACAAAGGGGTTATCCTTGGCATTTAGAAAGTGCTCAAAACTGTTTAGGAACTTCCTAAATGTCCCACCACTTGTTTAAGACCTGAGACCATACATTTGACATTACTGTGTACAAATGTGGGAGAAAACATGTCTGCATCATTGCCTGTAAAGGCTTTTTTTTTGTGTGTGTGTATGCGGAGGACTTGTGTATGTGTGTGTGTGTGTGTGTCTACAGTAGTGTCTATAGCAAGACAGTGACAGAGGGCCTCATTGAAATAACTGTTGTCTCATGGGGCCAGCTAAAAAGAGAGAGGGAGGGTAGGTGAGGGTAGACAGAGTATATGAGAGTCCAGGGAATCATTTAGGGTGTGTGTGTGTGTGTGTGTGTGTGTGTGTGTGTGTGTGTGTGTGTGTGTGTGTGTGTGGTGTGTGTGTGTGTGTGTGTGTGTGTGTGTGTGTGTGTGTGTGTGTGTGTGTGTGTGTGTGTGTGTGGGTGATTCATCCATACTGGTGGTGGCTAACCTTGGCATGTCCTGCCACGCGTGACGGGGTTACACCCAGACGGCACTCTGTCGTCCTCTACGTGTGTTAGAGTTAGCCGGGGTGTATATAGGAGCATGTACCTCGTCTGGAAGAGTCAGCCTACAGTGTGTGTGTGTGTGTGTGTCTGTGTGGCTGTGTATGTGTGTGAGAGTGTGTGTGTGTGAGAGTGTGTGTGCATCTGCTTGCAAAAAAAGGAGACAAAGACGAAAAAGAGAGGGGGGAGAGGATCCTAGTCAGGCTGTTTAGTGTCTTTGAATGATCTTGCCCCGGGAAAAAAGGGCAAAAAACGAACAGAAAGTGTGTGTGTGTGTGTGTGTGTGTGTGTGTGTGTGTGTGTGTGTGTGTGTGTGTTGTGGTGTGTTAGCCATTGTTCTGCTGTCAAACACTGCCATGAACTCACACAGCATTCAACCTACACACAAACACACAGCCACACACAGCCGTGTGATGACAGTATATTTATGCCTGCATGTGGAAAGGACAATTGGATCCCTGCAATCCCTTCGTTCTTGTTTAAACTCTGACACACACACACACACACACACACATACAGAGACTGTGACAGATCACAGACAACTGTTCACCTGCCATTGTCAAGGACTGAGTGTGTCATCTGTCATTATGTGAGAGTGTGTGCATGAGGAACTTACCACACCACACACACACACACACACACACACACACACACACACACAACACACACACACACACACAGCTGGGAGCTGTTATGAAAGGGGAAGTACATTCAGGGGAAGCTCAGAGCTCGAAGAAGAACTTGTTACAGGAATAGTAATATATGGCCACCTGAAACACACGTACACTTAACTCCATTCTTAAATCCTTTCCGGTTACCGATCCACTTCTCTTAACTCTATGCATGTGAATACAACTATGTTTGCATCTCAAATGTGATTTTAGACATACATATGTATTATGCTATCATATTGTGTTCGAGTCATGGTTTTGGCAGATTAATGTGCACAGGTTTGGAATATGACACTCAACAATTATTATAATGGTTGTAGTGTTTAGGTGTCCACATACATTAAACCCTACAAGTGTATGTGTCACGCTACTTTGTACCACAAAGATGTGAATTTACTCCACAAAGCATTTTCACCTGTGTTTCCTCATACACACAGAAGTCACACACTTCTGTATTTGTAGCTGTAAATACGTTCTGGTAACTTCAAATGTACGATGAGAAAAAGGGGGTAAAGGGAAGTTCATGCTCAGTTCAAACAATCAATTGACTAAAAGGGAGGTTGATGTCATATCCTTTGCTTGACTTGTAGCCCGTAGGCACATTTTACTTCAGTGGAAGGGCCCAGGTTCACCCTCTGCTTCATATGTTGTCCTTTATTCATTTAGAAAAAGTGAAATATATAAAAACAAACAATTAAAGCAAGGCATATCACTCATGATTTCCTTTTTTCTTTGCACTCTTTTTGCCCAGGTTCCCGAGAGGTTTCTGGAAGTGGCCCAGGTGACTCTGCGTGAGTTCTTTAATGCCATCGTGGCGGGTAAGGACGCAGACCCATCCTGGAAGAAGGCCATCTACAAGGTCATCTGTAAACTGGACAGTGAGGTTCCTGACGTCTTCAAGTCCCCCAACTGTCTACAAGAACTCCTCCACGACTGACAAGAGAGGGAGCACGGCCACGCAAGACAAGCCTCATGGTTACTGTGAGATAGACTAAGAAACAGTGTCTCCGAAGGGGGCATTTTAACCTAGGTTTGCGGACTTCAGCGA
The DNA here is from genome assembly GCA_026122265.1 of Ammodytes dubius. NCBI lineage: Eukaryota > Metazoa > Chordata > Actinopteri > Uranoscopiformes > Ammodytidae > Ammodytes > Ammodytes dubius. The sequence continues at coordinate 5,775,099 of CM047528.1, read as the reverse complement.
GAATGCGTGTTCGAACGTTCATAAAGCAAAAAGGCAAGAGATTTGATCTAGTTCTTGGGAGGAATTTGGGAGAAGTTTGGTGGTGGTTTTGATCTTGGTCTGCCCCATCTTTTAAAAAGACAAAACAAGCCCTCAAAATGTTTTATAAAGAAAAAAAATATTCCCCCTTTGAAAGACTTCAAAAAGGGGGCAGACGATACTCAAATTAACAAACTATTGTTGAGACTTTTATAAAAGTAAAAGCAAAAAAAAAAAAAAAAACTGTGAAAATGGAACCCTACTTGCACTTACAGAAAACAGCTCCTCTTTGCCGAAAAAACCCCCGTCTATGTCTCTTCGTCTCTCTCCTCTCCTCTCTCTCTCTGGAGGAACAAAGGGATGGACCACACTGGATCAATCTTCAGACCAGGATTTGTTGTCTGGAGAAAACTGAAAAATAAAGAAGATAATATATATATATAAAAAAAAAATCTTTTTATTGTGGATGTTTTTAAGTTTCATGGACATTTTGGGGGGAAAAAAAGTGATGTTTCTGTATTTTTTTCCTCTCCTTTGTATAAGCTTACAAGCCTCTCTTATATGAATCACTCACATTGACAAGCACACAGTTAAACAAACACACACACACACACAACACACACACACACACACACCACACACACACACACACACACTCTTGAAAAATTGAAGGACAGCACAGTAGCATTCCCTTAACCTCACCCTGACACCCAGACAAACTAGGCATACACAAATTAGTAGTTGTTTATTTCCCCCTCCTCTTTTTAACTTGTCCCTTTTCTTACTGTACTGGGTGTTATTTTGACTGTGTGGCTCTCTCTCCCCGCCCCCCTCTTGGCTCATGGTGCATTCAGGGCCCCCTGAGCATCGCAGGAAAAATGAATAGAAAGATGATCTGAAGCCGCCATAATCGGATTGTTCCGTTAACCTCAGCTCTGAGTTAGCACGCCGTTTACTGCACTTATCTTATTACGAATGACTAGAAACTGACCGACACGGACGATGACAGTATCAATATTCCAGAATGGACCTTCATTTTAGAATTCTTTACATGAACATATTTTCATTCCGTTTTATTTTGTGAGATTCAGGAGTTAATTATACTGAGCGAGACGTTTGATTATTGAAAAATACACTTCAGTGCTTGCTAGTAGACAAACAATGTCATTGCAAGACTTTTTTTCTTCATAATTAACATATTTTTGGGTATTTCTGAACTGTATTGCACAGAAATACAGCAGTATCAGGTTCAACTACCTTTGGTTTATTTATAATTGTTTGAGAATATGGCACTGATGTTATGAAGTGGATATAGTACTGTATATAAAAGTCATGGTTTTAATAATAATGTTGTAAGGATTATCAGGAAGCAAACAGTATATTAAAAGTGTCATATGATACAAACACATCAGTCATTCTTCAGGGTGCTCTGCAGATGGTGATACATCTTTTTTTTTAAAACACTGACCACCAAATGTTGAAAAAAATCAGGCCTTCAAAAAATTAATTCAACCCCTCTGCCTCAAGCTCAGAACCTTGAAACTGGGATTTACTGTAAGTTATTAAACTTCCGTTCGAAAAACTGTTTTTTTCTCTTTTGCTCTGGGGGGGGGGGGGGGGGGGGTCCAGGAGGGGCAGCCGCACCAACCGGGTCATGTGTGAAGTGTTTTAACAGCAGGAAAAAAAAAATACATACGAGAAAAATGCTGATATTTGTAGCTTGTATAGATGTAATAATTACTCTGATCACTCTCTGATATTGTTATTATTTATAATTGAAATAATTATTCCTATTAATGTTATTCTGATGATGATTAATGCTTGCTACAGATTTGACCAGTGGTTTACTCATTGTTTATCCATCACACACTGCAACATGAAATAAATTATTCTTTGAAAAAAAAAAAAAAACACCACTGTACTTTTCTCTGTTCTGTCTTTGCACTCAGCATTGACCGTTGCGTGTGCCTGCCTGCACACACTAAATCGCCATCAACCCAAGCAGTAACTAGGCAACATGATGGCCACTTTACCTCTCTATCTCTCTCCTCTCTCTCTCTCTCTTCTCTGGGTTCTGTATAGGGGACATGTGATCCCTTGTTGTTGTTGCTGATGAATTGAAAAGAGGAGCGCTGTGTGATTATTGTCAGCACAAAAGCCTCAAAAAGCTGCTGACGCCTAGATTAGCCAGTACAAAGACGCAGGGACAGACACACACACACACACACACAGGTATAGACTCACACTCATATACACACAAAGGCACAGGGACGAGGCCTGTCTGCCCTCTTGCCCTACCATCCTACCCTCTCCTGTCTCCTCTCTGCTTCCTCTCTCATAGATATTTCTGTCCTTCTCTCACACCACTTACCTAGCTAACACTCACACACACACACACACACACACACACACACACCATGCCCTCTGTGTGTGTGTTGGCGCCTAACACTGACTGGCATCACACAATGCCAACCACCATCACCAGCATGGCAGAAAGTGCCAGCACTCAATGCCCCTTCATTTTTTATCCTCTCAAACGCTCTCTCTCACTCTCTCTGTCTCTCTGTCTCTTCTCTCTTCTGTCTCTCTCTCTGTCTCCTCTCTCTCTCTCTCTCTCTCTCTCTCTCTCTCTCTCAAAATCACTCTCTCTCTTTGCTCTCTCTCTCCCTCACATACAAAGAAAATATGGAAGGAACAAAAAAAAACAAGGTAAAGATAAAACATAGCTACAAACACTCCTGTGCACTTCAACCATTCCAACAATGATCTGGTAGCATTATGTGCAATAATGCATATAGTGTTCAGGTTAAAATGAAGTAATTTACCAAGTATATATAACATTGGTTGTAAATACCACAAAATGATGTCCATACAGGTTTTATTTCTAAACGTTAATGGTATGCCACAACACAGATGAATCAAACAGTCATGCATTAACAGAAATTGCTGCTGATTTCAGTGTGAGGAACAAAAACACAACAGCCGCAGAGATGTGGGGTGTCCTGTGCTTTAGCTTATACTGCCAACGCTTTTCATTAGAACAGGAGGGGCTGAACAGGAGGTGGGGTCACTCTTTGCTCTATATGATCACACACACACACACACACACACACACACACACACACACACACACACACACACACACACACACACACACACGCCGTCTGCCTGTGAAAGCACATCTGAGCGGCGCAACAATAAAACAGCTGTGTTTGTGTTGGCCTGCTGATTGTTTCATTCTCAATCACCCCGTCAGACTCTCAAACTCTCACACACACACACACACACACACACACACAAAACACACACAGACAGAGAGACACAGACACACAGACACACGTACTGTCTGCAGAGATGGCATGACAGTGATACATCTCGGGTAATGGCCACTATTATTATGGAGTAGGGAGAGAGTTTATTAGGGAGGAAAATCTCTCCTCACCATAACTCTGATAGCTATAACTGTCTTCTCTGTGTTAACTGCTGCTAAAGTGACTGTGCTGTGGCTGTGTGTGTGTGTTGTGTGTGTGTGTGTATGTGTGTGTGTGTGTGTGTGTGTGTGTGTGTGTGTGTGTGTGTGTGTGTGTGGTGTGTGTGAGGCAGGAGCACAAGTTGAAGAAAAAACGCCCCAAAATTACAATTTCAACAATAAGAATCCCAAAAACAGCGCGGCTTCATTGTCGTTATCACTTTGTACTAACATCATTTTTGTGATATGATATAGTGTAGGAAAAGCAGAATTGATGCATTAGACTCATATACGATAGCTGCACTTGTGTAAAGCAATTCCGCCCAATGCTTTCATGCTGTTTATATATTTTATGTGTTTTTGTTTTCCTTCTGCTGTTTTCTAATTTCACTAAAGTAGCAACTAAAACTGTTACTAAACTTTGGATTAGTTTTTCCACATCGGCAGTGTGAAGAATTAGCATCCATATTTGCATTTCCATGGCATCAACTTGTGCATTGCCCTTTTTTCCCCTGTTTTCTGGTTCTGACATCACTGTTTGATATTGTTTACCAGTCAGAGCTCAGTGCTCTGTCTGACCTCATACTGACCTGATAGAAGGTTATTTTCAATTCTAACATAACTGAATGTACCCAGGTTAACTTTAAAACATCAGTCAACCAAACGGCGGATTGAATGGGACCATCACCGGCAGCAACCATCAGCGTTATCTTGTTGAACAGACTTTAATCAGCCAGCGCTGCAGGTTTATGAGCATGGGTTCTTTAAGATGGCACCCCGGTGAACCAAGCTTATTGTTGATGGAACAGCTGCCCTCCGCAGCGCTTTCACTGGCTCCTCCCAGCATGCACTGCTTCAGCCCTCTGTTTCTCCATCGGGTCCTTCTGCCATTTCTCTCCTGACTCACTCCAAATCAAACATCATTCTAATAGTTTGATTCCTCTGTCTGTAATGTCTTTTCAATTGTCTTGAGGTTATGCATTTATCCCTATATCCTTCCATTCATCCATGGATTCAACCATCATTGACACTATACACTTATATAACTTTACATCCATCCTTAAAGGTGGAGTCAGTGGATTCATCTGAGTCCGAATTCAATGAATATCTCCTCACGACGCGCTACCTGTCCGTACTGCGTGTGTGCTGGAAAAATAAAACTGGTGTCAATACACATGAAACCCTAGGCTGAGTTTGACAACAAGCTTTCTCCAGAATCGCTGACTCCACCTTTAAGTCAAAGAATTGTCTTTCCCCTCCCTCTCTCCTAAGTGATATCCATTTCCTCCTCCCTCCCTGCCTCCCTCCCTCCCTCCCTCCATCCTTCCTTCCTTCCATCAGCGGTCTGTTGGCTAATCAAACACCATCTGTCCTTCCATCCCCAACCTGTCAGGAACAGCTGCCAGCGCCGCTCTTAACAACTCTTTTAACAACCCTGAACGCATCTTCCACGGGCCGATGAGGGCCACCGCCATCGCCACTACAGTGTACTCCTTTACCAACACAACACACACATGGGCCATCAGTGGCTACAAAACAACACATGTGTGTGTAGCCTGTTACAGTGTATTAGGTGATCACAAGGAGAGAGGGTGAGATAAAGAAGGATGACCTTTTAGAGGAGAAGAAAAAGGAAGAAGAAAAGGAAGAAGGGATAGGGCAAGAAAAGAAAAGTAGAAAAGTTGTACTGGCCTCCGGTTGAACCTAAGTAGCACCGGTGAGAACCGCGCGCAGAGTAAATAAAATGATTCCAGAGAAAGAGGAATAATGATCTAGCAGAAGGTATAAACGGAGAGATAAAACAAAGGAGAGATTGCGCTCTGTAAACGAGTGGAAGTCTAAATAGTAATCAAGGGAAGAATCAGCCGCCTGCTCAAAAAAGGGTTTAGAGCTAATGGTTTGGGATGTAAAAGCTCCCCAACACATACACACAAGATTGCAATTTTACACACACACAAGCACTGTACAATCACCGCTCTCTTTCACTCACACACACCACACACACACAACACACACACAACACACACACACACAACAACACTATCATCTTAAACTCACTCGTACGGAATAGTTTAGTCACTCACTGAATACAATCATCCCTTTCAGACACACATTGCAAATATAATCACTTACCAATGCATGTTCACACACACAAAATACAGTTGTCACACACACACACACACACACACACCACACGTCAAACTGAACTGCTGTTGTCGTGAACATGCCAAGACATTTTCAAGTGTTATATGCTGAGGAACTTCCCCAACCAATCATTGGCACATAGGCCAGATGTTCGCTGGTGCTTCAATGTAATGTTCTCCTGGCAGAGACACACACACCACACACACACACACACACACACACACACACACACACACACACACACACACACACACACACACACACACACACACACACACACACACACACACACACACACACACACACACACGTCTAACACTGGCTGGCATCTTTTTTGTCTCTCTCTCCCTTTACGCATATGAACATTTGATATGAGACCGAAACGCCAAGACTGCACTTTTTCATCACACAGAGGGGAAGGAAAGGGGGATTGCAGATGGGAGGAAGAACTAGAGGAGAAAAGGAAAAGAGGAGAGCAACGCCAAGAGACGTTGTTAACTGTTGTAATGACAAGTTCATCTTCTGTTGAGGAGAATTGGCTGAAGCAAGGTGACCATTAATGCACGTTTTGATGTGTTGCATGCCCTTCTTTCCTCTTACTGATTTCATCTAACCAACAATAGCAACAAGAAGTGGATGTATTCAAAGCTTCCCCATTCTCTTTGCTCTAAAAGAATAAAAAGAATCCGTTTATTGGAAATATGTTTTCGAGGACACCTGTGTCTTTTGTCTCAGTCAATGCTTTCCAATGGATGCTAGCTGATAAGCTGTATTCAATGGGGGAGTGTGTAAAGTCATTAAAACAATGTCATTATGTCAAAGACGACACCAAAGCATGTGGGTGGGGGGGGGGGACGCTTGTCAGTTAAAGATATTCTAGCGGGAGACCACTACAAAGATCCCATGACAGGCCCTCATGTAGATTTGAGAGATTATTTGACATTTCTAAACGTTGGCTTGCCCAGTGCATTAGCAGCTAAAAATCAAAGCTTTTACACTTCTATTGGTTAAAAGGGATGTTATTTTTGTCAGTAGCATGTTAGCAGACATCCTGAGGGCAGCGGCTGGGAAGCCCCGCCATGCTGAAAAATCCAACCAGCAGAGAGAGGAGACGTCTGGCCTGGACATCAATACAGCCTCACACAGGGCAGATACAGGGGCGCACACACCACACACACACACCAAAACACACATTAATACATGCTTACAGATAATACACACTTTTGGCATTTGCTTTGGAACACACATACACTTGAGGGGAGTGTGTCAGCCACGTGTCCCGTGCATCAAGTCCAGTCAATAAGAGCCTTTCAAGAATACCAGGGGTTCTATCAACGGAACACACACACACGCGCGCAAGGACAGATAATACACACACACAGACACACCACACAGGCACATATACACACACAGGCACAGACAGAGACACACACACACAGAGACACACACAGACTAACGTTCCCCTCTCACTTTGTCCTTTAACCGGAATAGTGAAGCCCGGGGCCGTTCCATTTTAATCCACCTCTCCTGACATCCCCACCGCCCCCCCACCCCACACACACACTCCACACACTCTTTGTCTCATCTTTCTTCCCTTTTTACTCTTGTAAGTATTGTGTACCTGGTTATGAGATCTTATCTTTTTAATGCATATTTTGTATGTGTTTATTGTAACCCCATTTGAACCATACATGTCTAAAAAGCAATAGAGTGCAATAAGTCTGGATACCAGTTAAACGTTTACATTGCTTCAAGGACTTCAAGAGAGATACGAGCACCTTAATGAGATGCGGGTTTAGTTTTAACTTGGTAATAATGACAGTTTTATTTTTATTTTATTTTGTTAAAAAAAAACTGCTAAATGCTTTTGATAAAATAACTAAAAGTGAAGTGTCCTTGAGCAAGTCACCGCGTCCCGTTCGAGGCTACTTTCCCCTAATGGTCCCGACACAAACAAAACAAGGGGCAAGAAGAAGTTAATGTTTTCAGGATGATAAAACAATATCACAAAAGGAGAAGAAAAATCCAATCAAAAGCACCCCTTAACTTCCCATTTGACTTTGGGGCAGCAACTCCTGATTATTTTTATTCATTTTTTTTTATTCAATTATTTTAATTAATCCAAAAATGTGTCTTCAAAGTCTTCCAATGTTTTGTCTGAGCGAAAAAAGTCCATTACTTCAACATAACTCATTGACAAAGACAGAGAGAAAGAGCAGATCTGGAACCAGCGGATTATTGGCATTTTGCTTCATAAATGAAAAGTTTCAATGATTAATTGATTTATTTGAACAGACTGATTGGTTACTCAAATTACTATAACTAGCAATAAATAATCTAAGGAGTCTTTTTATATATTTATTTTTCTAGTCAGGGCTCAAAGGAAGTGTCTTTTGTGTCTGTTTGCGTCCATGGTTGACAGTTTTTATTACTAATCTTTAATATTACAGTAGTTTATATCTATGCATCTCGTCATTTTGACTGAAAGCAACCTTTAAAATGGAGGAAATCTATATGCTTACTCGGGATAAAATATGTATGTGACAAAAAAAGACAAAAACTTGACATGGGGAGCAGGTGCATGAGTATAAATGTTCAGAGTATCTTAAGCTCAGTGTGGTGTGTGTGTGTGTGTGTGTGTGTGTGTGTGTGTGTGTGTGTGTGTGTGTGTGTGTGTGTGTGTGTGTGTTGTCCTTTTGTTAAGACCCCAGAGTGGGCCAAGGAATTTCATTTATCAAGAAATGGATAGGGCTCCTAGAAGAGCCCTCTTCAGAACACACACACACACACACAAACCCAGACACTATAAATAACTAAGTGACAACACACTTGGCCTTGTCAGACTGGAACTGCTTACAAGTAGATGGAAACTGAGGGAGCGTAGAGTTACTGTTGGTAGAATAAGAAATACATATGCATGGAATTCACACACACAGAAAAAAGAAAAGTGAGAAATATGAACAAGAGCTTGATGAGTGGCATGAAAGTGAAGAATCTCCGGCCGGCCACACTCGTCTGTCCACACACACACACACACACACACACACAACACACACACACACACATACACACTATGAATAAGCGTGAGCGGTTCCTTTGAACATGCTGCGGTCAAGTTCACTGGCAGGTCAGCCGAGGGACTGAGTGAACAGAACATGAAAAATAAAACGCGAGCAGCACACACAACACACACACACACACAACACACACACACACACACACACACACACACACACACACACACACACACACACACACAACACACACACACACACAAAGACACATCTGTGGACAGCTGTCAGTTGGCAGCTAAGCAGGTCCGAGGTGAAACAATGGGGCCGAGGCAGGAGAAGGAGCAAAGAGTTTGATGGGGGTTAAGAGAAGGTTAAGCTCTCAGATTGGCATGTGCCGCGGTAAATCAGACCGAGACACTCCAGCCATCCCGTGTGTGTTTTAGAACAGGCAGACATTCTCTCTACTGTTACTGTGAACATTATGAGACACGGGAATTCCATGTCTGGAGCTTTGTGGACCAGACACCAAAGGCAACATCGGTATGAACGGTAGGGAAGCAAAGGAGGAACTTCAACTAGGTTTCAAGTCAATTATTCTGATGATTATATTACTGTTTTCTTGAGTAGTTGTTTGGTCTCTAAAATGTAAAAAAACTCTCACTCCTTTCTAACACACCTCACACACACACACACACACACACACACAACACACAACACACACTGAAACACACTTTCTGCAACACCACTACCGCAAATACGTCCAATAAAGTATTACATGTCAGTTTAACATTAAGTATTTTGTAACCACACAAGTAAATGTTTGCTTTTACTATTTACCCATAACCTTCTATATCAGCATCTTTCTACTGACCTGTCTGGAACCCCATGGACTGACATCTGGACTCCTGTTTTACTTTAATTTAATAATCATATTTTTTTACCACATTTAGTTTTCACAATTATCCTTTGACTATACAAAAAAAAAACCTACGTCTTGTTTGGAGATTGTGTGACAAAAAATTGCTTAATACATAGCATAAAGTTATGAATCATAAGGGAAGAACATACAGATACTGCATATTGAGACAAACACACACACTAATCAATTAGATATGTTTTATCCATAACAATAAGCCTCAGTGTTTCTCTTCAAAGCCTCTTACATTGCCAGGACAGCAGACAGTATAATACAGCAGGGCACGGTGCTGCATACCACCATGCAATGTCTTTTACTGCCCCCTGCCTTTTGTCAGACACTGCTGCTCCAGCCTGTGAATTAGGATACGACAGGCAAAACATATGATGTATAACGATAATGAAAATGTCCCAAAGATGTTTGAAAGATTAAAAGCGCCCTGGCTTTAAGGGTCGCTACAGATTATAGTCCAGAAGAAAGGAGAGTGAAATTAAATGGACACTGGATCATTGGATCAAGTGGGTGACAGCTGGGGTTCCACAAGTTCCACAACAATGACTCAAAATGTCCTAGAGATGGCTACAGCCGTGTCTGACTGACAAAAAAATTATTTCATCCACTGGTGGTATATTGTTAACATGTCCAAACCGATTAAACATATAGATCATGTTAAATTATTGAATGAACTGATGATTGCTATTAAAATAATACATGTGCCATATCCCTCACAGTCAAAGATGCCTTAGCAACATGCTTTCAATGTCAGTGATGTGGATGAGACCCACAGTCCTCGCTTTGTGATCAAATAAAACATATTCCTAAGTGTATCTGAAGAGATTATGAGGCTTTGACAATCCGAGAAAATGTATCTAAAAATAATATTTACGTTTATTCAACATCAGTGCAACAAGGTCTTTTTCATACAACACAACTACAGTATATGATGGTGATATACACAGAAAGACAAATGGGAACATCCTTTCTAGGCTAAGGTCTAATTTCCATGGATAAGACCAGCACTGCACTTAAAGTAAGAACACATGCCAGGAATTACAAAAAAAATAAAAAATGTTTCATAAAGATAATCTGAGTTTAAGCATTTGGTGACCTGAGGACGTAAGCTCCCCAAAGGACACACAGTCTTTATTTTATTTTTTTTACTAATCCCACTCTTCCTCAACCCCTCTTCCCCCTCCATCTTCAGACCCCCCCCCCCCAACACACACACACACACACAATCAAAAGAAGTGCTTCTGTTTTTTAAAAAGAACATTACTCTCTTTGCGCACATAAAGCACAATCAGATATGCCAAGTGACTGTTGGTCTTCTAAGTGATTGCCTGGAGTACCACATTAAAATGAGATATTATTGATCACAAAGATTGATTTTTAGAATTCTTCTGCAGTGGTTTGATCGCACCTTACATAAGAATCAGAGATCAAACTTTTAAAATGTACGTAGCAGCATAAGGTGAGCCATGCGTTGATTTCCCATGTGTTCTGTTGCGGCCCTCCATGGAATTGAGATACCTTGTGCTCCATTTGGAGGGAAACACTGGCTAGCATCACATTGAGACAAGAATACATTTGAACCAATGATTTTGGGAACTGAGGTAGCGAAGCAAGAAATTGTGCCAATAAAATATTATGGAAGATGATACCACAAAATTGGAGCTAATACAAGAAAGTGAACGTACTGAAGATAAAGTATCTTCAAACACCACACACACACACACACACACACACACACACACACACACACAAAGAGCTGAATCTATTAAGAATGCTTCTCTCTGCTCTTCAGATGGTTGAAGGAGGAGAGTAATAACACAAACTGACAAAGAAGATGGCTGCCGAGTGCTTTCCTGGTGAGAGGCTGAATTGAGTGGACGCGGGTCCCGGTTAAGCGTGGCTGCATTCTACCAAGGGGAAGACACAGCGAGCCTGTGTCCACTGATTGAATGCAGTAACATCACCCACTAACCCCTCTTGTCATTAGAACACAGCTTCTCCTTCAGAACTAAATCTACTTAGGATTGTTTTTATCTTTCTTTTTCATAACATTCCTTAACTTTTTCTTTGATTCAAAAGGACAATCTGGACGTGGTAATCCATCATGGATTTAGCAGTTCCCCATACACGCTCTGCTGGCCCCGCCCCCCCCCTCCCAGAGCCAAATAATCCTAATGATTCAGGACCGGGGGCCTGACTCAAGGGGGATAGGAGGGAGAGAGGGATGAGAAAGAAAGGGAAAAGAGTGAGAGAGTGAGGGAAGAGCAAACAGATGACAAAGAGAGAGAGAGGAGCAGAGGGGGAGGAGGGGGGAGGTGAATAAGTCTCTGATTAATCAAGAAAAGGAATAAAAAGAGGTTGTAATATTCACAAATGGTGCCCGGGCCGTGGGCACAACCCCCCCTTGCCCCCCTTTAGCCTTAATAGTATTAGAGAAATGAAAACTAAATCTTTAGATTAGAAAGATTGGAAAAATTGAATTACGGCGGTTGCACGGGGGGCGGAGTGGATGAGCGGAGAGGCACATCTTCATCTGGGACGGAGCAGGAGGGGGGGGGGGGGGGGGGAAGATGAAAGATGAAAAATGAAATAGGCCTTTAACCCTTACATACAAAGACATTACATTTTACGAATATCAGTTATCAATGTTTTACAGCAGCACTTTACCTAGAATTACAACTAGAATCAAATGTATTGTAGCACCTTGTAGAACGGCCTTAATGTACCTGAATGATTCTTGCTGTTCTGGCTTTGGTGCATCTCATGGTTGACTGGATGCATTTATTGGAAGTGGCTCTGTATAAAACTATCTAGCTAAATGTATTTCAAGATGTAAAGCAATGGTTAACGTGTCACTCAAAACTTTACTCAAATATATAGTCTACACCATAGAGAACTTAAGTGAAACACCACTTTATATGTGGGAATTGGCCTTCAAAAATTTGAATTAAATTAAAAAAACAAAGATGAGAAAGAGCCGACCCTTATCCCTGACCTCATATGTCCTGCTGCTTTAAAGCAACTGCTGTTTGAAACACAAGAGCGCCCTCTTCAGGTATACCACTGAACCTGACACATTACATTACATGCCTGACTTTTATGGTCAATTCTTTGTTGTTACAATTATTCATAATTACCCTAAGTATTTACTTAGAGTAAATAGTATAGTAATATTAACTAAGTATTTCACAATCTAAATGTTTTTGTAATTTTGAGGCCACTGATGATCATATTGCCATAAGATGACATACATCCTGAAATATTAAAGCTTTCCTTTGAATATAATAAGAAAATACCACTGCGTGTTAACACTGAGAAAGTTAAACAGGCCGTCAATCTAGAGCAGAAGATATCAATGCATCACTCACTTTGCCCGTCATTGTGCAGCATAACACATGTAATATAGTTTGTGGTTCAGTGAAATGTTCTTGTAGCATTTTTAACCGTGTTTATTAGAAATGTGCAGACATATTTTTTTGGAATGCTAAATCTACCATTCGAAAGACTTTCAAATAAAAAATGTTCTTCATCCAGATTCATAACGCTTGAACTCAGCTGGGGAATTTACAATCGCCACAGCCTCTAGGCAGAAGGTGAACAATCGATTTTGTAACCTGTGCTTTATTTTAATTCCATATTTTCACCCATGGTGTACTTGTTCTCTTGTTTTTTTTAATATTTAGGAATGTGTAGCTCCACCTTTAACATCTGTAAGTATGCAGTGCCTTGTAGTTTCCACTAGGTGTCCTTACAGACCCATTTTTATTTCTCTGACGATCACAGCTCAGTGCAGTGTTAGTTACAATTCCCCTTTTACTTTCATATGTCAGTGTATGACGTAATTGCTGCTTTAGCTTTTAACGTAAATACCCCACGGGCCTGTAAAGAATTTAGATCTATTTCTGTGACACAAGTGGAATTATCACTCTCTCAGTCACTCTCTCCAATGACAGGTCTCACTTTTTACTATCTTTGTTTTGTGATTAATGTATTCTGTAGGAGCTATTCGGATAGGAGTGACTGTTTGTAATCTCATAATGCTGTATCTAGTATTGAGTATCAGTGATCTATCAACTATCAGCCTCTGTAGTGGCTCAGTCCTCTTATTCACTATCAGCTGTGAGCCGGATGCCAAAAGCTATTTCTGTATTTAGTCACGCAATCTCAGCAGCAGCAGCAGCAGCAGCAGCTATGTTGACTGGCTGTTAGAGTCTGCTAAAACCATCACCATCTGATTAATTTTGAGTGACAGGGAAATGAAAGATAAAAATGATGTTGTTGCATTAAATCAAGCATGACAGCCCCAAACACCACAGTCTGTGTGTGATTGATGTCCCACTTGTTGTCCCACTTTTTCCATTCATCCCGTTCATTCATTGTTGCGTTCATTCATGCAAAAGACGAAAAAAAAAATTGTGAAAAAAAAGTGTTACAATCCTTGGACTCTACATTCAAACTGACACGCGGGGAAAGGGGAAAGACCAAACTACAACATTAAAGGTGGAGTCAGCGATTCTGGAGAACGCTTGATGTCAAAAATACGTTGTCAAAATCAGGGAATATCTCCTCATGATCTACTAACCTGTCCATACTGTATGTGTGATAACTACAATCCAGAGTGTATACACAGCCCAGGCTCTGTAACCGGGCATGTGCTAGCTTCGGTGGGACCCCTTTGTTTATATACCTTTGTTTGCATACAAGATGATCTAGTTTGCTTCTTTATATTGCTGCTTTTCTATGAACTTAAAATAGCATGCTCCTCTCCCTGATCTATTACTGTTTGCTTTGTGAAGAGCGTATGAATGATTCCTCCCCTGCAGGGCGTGCTAATGCAAAGCCGGATTAATGGATCATTAGACATTTGAAAAAAAATGAATTATGCTTTGAGTTCTCCCTGCCTCCTTTGCATGAGCGTATGGGAGATAGACTGAGATTTAAACATGATGAACTTACAGATACATAATGTATTACACAGCATAACAACGCAGTTTAGTTGAGATCTGGTTGAAAAAGTGACAGTAATTGCAGCTCACTTCAATTGAAATCCTTCTTAGAGAAACATCATAAATTAATATATCTTAATAATTAAAAAGAGATCTTAATTCTACCTACAGTATTCAATATCCTTGACTAGGAATGACTTTAGTGATTAATCTGATGAAATCTTGATTAATCGAATAGTAGTAAATACTATTTTTTTATGACAGACAAACAGAGATCAAGTACACTTAACTCAGATCAAGGGGTGAGGGCAGATGGCCACACACTAGAGCCAGGTTCTGCCCACAGTCTCTTCATGTTAAAAGAACGGCCAACACATGAGGTAATGTTGCTTCTCTGGTCTAGACCTGCTCCATAGAGAAAAGTGTCATGAGCTAAAAGCATATTTGTATATATAAAGCCCTGACCGGAAAGCTACCACTCTATTTGACAACAATGCTGCATATTTCAGATGGGCTTTATCAAACCCGCTCAACTGAAATGCTCATGTTATATGTTCCATACGCCCGGTCTGACCTTGGTAAAACTGCTTTTAGCCACAGTGCCCCTGACTCCTGGAACAGCCTACAACATCAAATTAAAATAAATACACTCATAACTGTTAACCAATTTAAAATTATTATTTTGAATCAGCCCCACTCCACTTGTAACTGTTTTAATTAGGCTATTGTTCTGCTTTATTCAATTGATCTGAATGTTTTAATTGTTGTTGTCTCTTTGGAAGCTTGTTGTGTATTCTCATTGTATATTGTGTATCTGTAATTGACTCGACGTCATTGTAAAAGAGGGTAACCCTCAATTGATCTTTCGAGAATAAATAAAGGACAATGAATGAATGAGAAGCATGACATGTTTGGCATATCTCTTTTCGTGGAAAATAACTCAAATGATTTATAGATTATTGATATTATTGCATATTTCCAGGCAGCAGATACATAAAATAAAATGTATGATATGTAATCAGAAGGTGTTACCATGTTATGCAGTATGTACCATAACAATTGAGTGTATTTCTATTCTGTGGCGATTATGAGGGGCAGATGGCGTCTGTCTGTACTCTCACACACTGGCACCAGAATGGACAGATGATAAATCAAGAGGCAGCAGCGATGACTTCAGATGCTGTTAACAGTGATGTACGGTGTCACACTTAAGTGGAAGCTTGCTGACAGTTTGCACTAGAATGGAAATGAATGCTGCGATTATTAATCAATGAATCAGTCAGACAGTCAAAACAGAAAGGCCAAAGCTCTAACCACTACACAAAGAGCGCCCCCTGTTCAACTATTGTACAACTAAATGATTACCAAGATAGAATTGCCAGATAAATCCATAGATAAGTGAAAATAGTTAAGTTGTAGTCCGAGGAAAATTAACCTTTGTGACGTGACGAATATGTAAATGTTCGACATAATAAACACAATACATTCCTCTTTCATCGATCAAAATCCACCAACTATATTCAAGTTTATGCCTGTCCGCATTGCTGCTCTAAACAGCTTCTAAAATACCAGGCCTTTTCTTTTTCTATTGGCACTAAAGACCACACAAACACACACACACACACACACACACACTTTGTATCTCCCTCACGTTTCCCTAGTCTGTTTTAGAGAGAGTGTGAGAAAGAGAAAACGTGAAAGGAAGAGACTTGTGTGTGTGTGTGTGTGTTGTGTGTTGTGTGTGTGTAGTTGTGTGTGTGTGTGTGTTGTGTGTGTGTGTGTGTGTGTGTGTGTGTGTGTGTGTGTGTGTGTGTGATTGCATAACGCGATTAAACTTCAGGAATCTGAGAAAGAAGTCCTATTGTTCACAGCCATGTGCGGGAGGGAGAGAGAGAGAGAGAGAGAGAGAGAGAGAGAGAGCGGAGCATTATCATCAGGCCTCCTCCAAATCAATTATCTGACCTGTCTCTCTCTCTTTCTTTCTTTCTTCTTTCTTTCTTTTTCTTTCTTTTCTTTCTTTCTTTCTTTCTTTCTTTCTTTCTTTCTTTCTTTCTTCTTTCTTTCTTTCTTTCTTTCTTTCTTTCTTTCTTTCTTCTTCTCCATTCTCTCAGAGAATATTGACCAATTGACAGAGAAGCCGTCTTCATCTGCAGAAGGCATGTCAAGTCTAATCTTTGTAATATCTACAGATCCCTTGACATCAGACTGAAATATATCATACCAGGATATAGATCTAAGGCCCTGCTCTATGTGTTCAAGTCTCTACAATAACATCAATCATTTCCCTATGGGTTGGGGTATAATGGTTTCTTCTAAGGACTGTTTGTGTGTGTGTGTGTGTGTGTGTGTGTGTGTGTGTGTGTGTGTGTGTGTGTGTGTGTGTGTGTGTGTGTGTGTGTGTGTGTGTGTGTGTGGCCTCAGGTTAAGAGCAGTAGGATCAGACCTCCTATGTCTATCAATAATTAAACTTTAATGGTCGCTCTTTGCCTGGGAGGCTGAGCGCTGGGCAGGAGGGATAGAAGAGTGCAAGAGAAAGAGAAAGTGATTTTGACAACAAGCGTTTTTTTCAGAATACACCTTTAATGTGTGAGAAAATACTACTGCTTACTGTGACATATAAATGCCGTTCATTATATACACGGAGGTAATTCATTTGCATTTTATTCATTGTTGCTGCTTTTGTTTGATGTGACTTAATGTTGGTAAAGATTGACTGCCTTTCCCCTGTGCCCCACAGCAGGGCCTGCTTTGTGTTTAACTGCAGCTATTAAGGCAGACAGGGCATGGGGCACGGCCACACATTTATGATTTCATTAATCTAAAGCTAAAAACAGCAGGAGAGACGGAGACATCCCTTGAAGCAAAGCGGCATTTTCTTCTCACTATCTCTGCTTTCACTCAGCCTTACACATCTCCTGGTTAGAGAACAAACAGTGAAGTTGAATGATACTGTCAGCCAGGCTAGCGCTCCCCCTGCTATGGCCCCTTAAAGAGAGGGCTTGTGTGTGTTGCATAAATGAGACTGGAAGAGACACGTTTGGCAGTGCAGACCACCACTTCTTGTGAATAATTAATACAAAACCCATTCACACCTTCTAAGCAGAAAGCAAAACATTTCTCTGCAGATCTCTCTTGGTTGGCAGTCAGACTTTAGCAGCTCTCTAAGGAAAGTGTAAGGAGAAAATAAATAGTCATTTTTACACAGATAATTATGTAGTGAGTCTCCTAACGTTAACGACAGCCCACAATGTTTGTCACATTCGAGTCGGCAAAAGTTATAAAGAAGTGAATGCTTTTCTAATGGTGGGTGTATATACACACACACACAAACAGCAACATAGTACGTTTTCCTGCTGATGATGGACTTTTGGTTTATTTCTAATGAAGCACTCCTTCCCTTCAGTGCTCTGTGCTGTCACAACAGTCTGGCCTCAGAAACACACCCATGCATATACAGTACTGTACGACATTCCCCTAATTCAAAGCACAGTCTGTACAGTATACACACACACCAGGTAGTTTGGTAGTAATTTGGTCACACATCAGACCCTGATCGTGACCAATTGATTTTACCATCTTTTTCCAATTCCCCAAAACAGTGCAGTGCTGCCTTATAATTAAAATATAATATATATAATATATTATAATATAATATTAAAAAGTGAATGTACCATTTGATGAATCACCTGCAGAGCTGAATCTGACAGAGTTTAATACATTTCATCAAGTTGGTCAGTGAAGGTAGGAGATGACTGGTTCAACAATGGCCTCAATAAATACTTCTTTACGTCTTTGCAGTGTGATGTAGCTTTGCTGCTTGCTTTCTCTGAAGCTTAAAAGGTGGAGTCCGTGATTCTGGAGAATGCTTGTTGTCAAAATCAGTGAATATCTCCTCACGATCCGTTACCCTTTCTTGATTCTTTTTCATTGCACATACAGGTAGCGGATCGTGAGTAGATAAACACTGATTTTGACTAAAGGTTAATTTGACAACAAGCGTTCCCCAGAACCGCTAAATACACCTTGAATACACCTTGCATGCCTTAAAGAGCTGAAATAATTGATTCTGCAACAGTAGACACGCTCTTTATTTAAAAGGTGCGGCAACTCAACTATAATATGCTGAAGTAAAGAAAACCTGGGTTTCACTGTCTGCTTGTAAACAAATGTGCAACTGCGATTGGTTAAATTGTTAATTACATCATAAGCTTTATTTTTTTTTTTTTTTTTTTTTTTTTTTTTTTTTTTTCTAATTTTTATTTACGTCATAAGCTTTAAACAATTTCACACTTTTGACATCTCTAGACGTGAACAGATTTTTGATGTGCTCTCAGCACACTCACTGCCTATTACCGAGTGCATCTGTCTATCTTGTCTTACAGATAATGCACTGTTCCCAAGTCAGTTTCACCACTGCAGACAGACGCGGGGGAAGACACACCCACACTACACGACACCCTAGCTGCAGTAAAGAGGAGGGAATGGGGCCCAACAACTGACAGATAAAAACCAAAGAAAACTGCTGAATACTACAGTTTAGCAGCCCATGACTTGGAGGATGCGGTAATGCTATTGCCTCTCCAACAATTAATAGCTGTAGTCCATCAGTGCTTTATGCTACTGCCGGCTCAGCTCATCTTCAACAACTTATGCTGGGCTTACACTAGAGGACTTTTAAAAGACTTTGAAAAGACTGAAGACTGAAACCCTCTTACATCTAAAGACAATCAACTCACACCTGAAGACAACTAGTCATTAGTTTTCAGTCACAGAGTGAGATTTTGAAAAGACAGGGGTCTCATATTGCAAGACTACAACTAGATTCCTTTTGAGATTAATATCATTTCCGCAAACGCGATTGTGATTATTTAATTAAAAACAAGTTAATTCAATATTCCGAGCGGGAGACTTCCTTTAGTTATTTGACCAGCTTTATTTGCTGATCTCATACCCCAATAACTTTAACTCCTAACCCTGTATTTGACGGTAGAGTGTTAAGGTTGCGCGGCTGTCAGCCTGGTTCTCCACCGAGGCTTCTATGAAAAAGTATCCGAAATAAGTGCCTCACCAGGCGGACACAGGTCGCGACTAATGCCGCTCCTCCTGTGTCGTGCTTGGTGCATGCGAGAGAGTGACAGTGTTTACGTCATTTCGCTTGAGCCAACCCCCTAAGACTAGCGATAATATCAAACATGTTTGATAATCAAGACGGGAAGAAGACTGGCTGAAATCGGGTCGGAAGACCACCATACACCAAACGACTGTGATTACGTGCGCGCGCCACAACTCCAGCACGACTCCCGTGATTTCAGTCCGACATTGGAAGATTGTCTGCGACTGTCAAATCGCGTGAAAAGTCGTGTAGTGTAAGCCCAGCATTAGCCAAAGTTGACACAGGAGGGGTTAAGGTGGAAGTTAAAGTGGGAGTCAATGAGGTATAGTTTTATATTTTAATTGAGGCTTAGACTTGGTGTTAAGCGCTCAGTGCTGTGGTAGTTTCACAGCACCTCAATTTAACCTGTTCAGAGCAGGCCACCATTGCTTCTTGTTGCCTTCTCCCATGGAAAGTGGAGCTACTAAAACAAATGGGTTCAAGCATTTGTTTTTACACAATAGACATTCTGTTGTTTCCTTTACCCGAGTTAGACATGAAAAACTAACTAAAACTATGGTCTCGTTCTGTAAACAGCAACACATCTGGTGCAACATAAATAATCGGACTGCCTCTGAAAACTAGAATATAACTCTTAGGAACAGTTTTAGTTAGCACACAACTCATGGTAAAAACAATTCTCCCTTCTCAAAGTTGCCACAGTTGTAACATTAAAGCAGAATTCCGGCAATCGAGTACAGCAGGACTCCCAAAAGGCAGTTAAAAAAAAAGAAGTTCTGTCAAACTCTGGCCAAAATATTTGTATTTGGGTAAAAGCTCCAATAACGAAAACACATCATACAACTGTTTTCCCAGGCTGAGAAGTACAAATGATAATGGCTAAACTGAATGTCCTGTTATTATCAAAAGGGGACAGGTTACTATGTTAGGGTTGCCAACAGCATTGGTTACATTTGAGTCTGACAAGTCAAAATGTACAGTGGTGTGCATATAATGAGGTTATATGCACACCACAATATCAACATGAAGTCTGAATCTAGAAGATGTTAACTGGGAGATGAATGCACACAGAACACGCTTCATGCTGCGGTCAAATCTACTGATGACCCCTTTCTGTTCAGTGCTAGTTCCTAATTTGCATCCTGAGATTCAATCAAAATACAAGCAGAATTGATTATCATTTGTGTCGGGTAGTTTTTAAAATGGAATAAAATGAGAATAAGGTATAAAAAGTCAACTAACATTGCTTTTGGTTTGTAGTTACCCCCCTAAAGGTTGTAGACTTCTTAAAATGCCACTAGCTCTCAAAGTTCCCAAGAAGCATCCATTAAGCAATGATCACACCTAACCTCTCTCTCTCTCTCTCTCTCTCTCTCTCTCTCCCTCTCTCTCTCTCTCTCTCTCTCACTTTAGGGAAGCGATGCCCATTTGCCAAAAGCACAACACATTATAATACAAGCGGAACCATTTCCAAAAAGCTGTAGAGTGCAACCTTCAGGCTGTGAAAAACACTTTCAACTCCATCTGGGCGCCTCACTTTTCTCATCTCTCTCTAGATTCCAATATGCACTCTGTTCTCAAGTTGTAAATTATGAATTGCTTGTGAATGGCTTTTTTTGTAATTCATAATGAAACACAATAACAGACACAGGAGACAGTGTACTTAGAAGAGAGGAGGGAGAAGATCATTTTTCTTTCCTCTTGTACATGATTTCTGCTTCCGTCTTTGAGCAGGCTTTTTCACTTTTAGGAAGTTGGAACACAGGATTGGGTCACCAACTTCACTTTGTGACTTGGGACAAAGGAAAGTAAAAATAGAGCAGGTTAAGAATATGTGTGTGTGTGTGTGTGTGTGTGTGTGTGTGTGTGTGTGTGTGTGTGTGTGTGTGTGTGTGTGTGTGTGTGTGTGTGTGTGTGTGTGTGTGTGTGTGTGTCAGTGGTTTGATCTGTCTGTCGGCCTCATGTCCACACCACGAGGGAATTCATTAATTTTAATCAGACTGGAACCCTTTCATGGTTCTCCAACACCTGTGTGTGGCACATTGGTGTGTGTGTGTGTGTGTGTGTGTGTGTTTCCTGGCATCCTCTGGGATGTGACGTGCTGCATGATACACACAGCAGTCAAACTGGTGGAAACATTTAAAGGTACAGTAGCTATGACACCAGGGACCTGATGAAATGCATCCTAATTATTACTTTGGGACAACCTGATATGATCATTTAACTGAGAAGACACTATTCGGGTGAAATAGATCAATTGTTCCTCTCCTTTCTACCTTTATTCATTCTTCAAGTTATCCTGTCTCTCTCAACTTACTTTTACACACATATAAATATAATGCTAGCCTCTGTTCCACCATTCTCACTGTCCATAATCAACAGGAACAGCACTGTTTATGTGAGATAGCTCCGTAAGAGTGAGTGCTAAAGACCCTATTTGCGCTCAATGTATCTGCTTCCTCCTGTGTTGTATATAAGCAGAGGTAGGAATCTGAAAAAGATAGAGGCACAAACAAATGAGGTGCCAGAGAGAAATAGTGTTGCCTGCAAAATGTGGGGAAAAGGATTTGAATGATTAAGAAGCAGTTGTTTTTTTCTCAATGTCAAGGCAATCATGGAAACTGAAACCCCGTTTGTCACAACATCAGACGCCATTGTTTTGCTCATTACGATTGCTTTCCTGCACACAAGTGGATCTCATCTTCCACTGATTGGTCTCCTCTCTTCCCTCTCTCCTCTGTTTCCCCTCCATCTCTCTCACCCCACCCCCCCTCTCATTTCTATCTCACTACCACATATTGATAGTCTTGCTCTTGTCTTCATGCCTGGCTCCCTCTTCCCCTAAACCCTATCTATTCAGCTTAATCGTCTTCCTTTCCCCAGTGGTCCACTGCTCCATAGTTTCAGCTGTATTCTTAATGGTACTCCAGCCTTTTTCTCTATCTCTCTCTTTCTCTCTCTGATCCACCTCTTTCATCCCATCGCTCTCGCCGCTCGTATTCTCTCCATCAGTTGTTATTTATTATTCATCAATCTGGTTCAGAGAGAATAAAGATGCATCTGTAGCTTCAAGAGGACTCTTTTGCCAATGTGTGTGTGTGTTGTGTGTGTGGTGTGTGTGTGTGTGTGTGTGTGTGTGTGTGTGTGTGTGTGTGTGTGTGTGTGTGTGGTGTGTGTGTGTGTGTGTGTGTGTGTGTGTGTGTGTGTGTGTGTGTTTGAGCTGCATTGACATATAGAAACTGATTGGTGCTAGGATTATTTGGGAAGGTTTCACACAGCGAGAAACCTGATACTCATTGGGGAAAGGCAGCGGTCTAAAACATGGTGGTGCAATGGAGATAAAAGGTTTGCATACAATGAAAATACTCATCATGTAACACATCTTGGTAACACACCGCTGTCATTATTCAATCATGGAAAATCAACTAAAAAGGGGCCTTTGATCATTAAGAGATAATATTCAATAATACCACATACAGTATATACCTTTAAATAAACACCACACCGGTCCATGTTTACATTCGGTTGTACCCGATGCTGCTCTTATTCATTGTAATACAAACTAACAACCACTCACACATACACACACACGGTCCAACCATTTAAATGCACTCACTCTTATTGATGACAAACCCTTTGCTAATGGGCCTGATGTATCAATGTGATAGATAACTACTTCATCTGGCAGGAACTCTCTCTTCTAAACTGTCTACATTCAGTTTTATAACAACGTCAGTGACACTGATCGAGACACTTTCAAGTCTTTTTTGGGTTAATATGGTTTTGATATTTATACAATAGTTTTGCCCGGTTGATCAATTGGTCCAGCTGTGCATCTGTCAACGGGTTTACAGGGCCGGCTTCATCACAGCGTTTAAGTACTGTGTCTCCACTGTTGAGGCTGTTTGAAGCAGCTTCAAACAGGACCTCACTCAGTATTCAATCCACTCAAAGTGCCACACGTGAAACTGCTTTTCATTGGCTCAAAATAGTCTGCCTTCTCAATCAGTTTCCACAAACAAACCAATTCCTCTTCAACCAATATAGAGTTATTTCGTTTTTTTTCAGCAAGATAATAAAAGGAAGTAAAGACAACAGAAATAATACAGCGATAAGGTTATCTGTAATGTAAAAACAGAACCTAATCACCACATAGGAAATGTTCATAAACTATTTCTAGAACATTCAACACACTCAAGAGATCATTGGTAAACATCACTGTCCAATGTGCTTTTAATGCTACGTTTTAGCCAGGAGCTGTTAGCTGTTTTTACCAGCCTGCCAAGTTGTCCTGCTGTCCCTGTGATAACTCTAGTGAAAGCAGATGGCAGCATTGGAGAAGGCAGACATGGACGTGTTGTTGTTTATGTGGAGTTTTTTAATTTTTTTAATCACCAGGAGGAGCCACATTTAGGTGGTTTTATTCTTTACTCAGGCTGATTTTAAACATTCATTGTGCAACTCATTCGTATTGTTTTATACAGCATATAGACTTGATTTCTTCATCTCATCTCCTTTTTTCTGAAGGACTTCTGTTTAAGAAAAGGTGCTTAGTAGACAGTTATCCTTTTTGGGAGAGAAACAACATATAATTGACTGTTTTAGACCATGGTAACACTGATAATCTGCTGTCCCAAATGGTGCATGTTGTTTGGAAATAGACACTAGAGCCACTGAGTGCAGAGAGACTTACTATTAAAGGACATGTTTGGACTGAGTAGTAGTGAGGCCGAGCGCAGTCCACTGGGACTCCCATGATGCCTCTTGGTTCCTCGTAAACAAACCGCTAACAGCTAGGTGAGGCAGCGGCTATAAATAGCTCTAGCTGTACACACCACACCCACCCACCATGCTACACGAGCACACACACACACACACACACACACACACACACACACACCACACACACACACACACACATTCATGCATAAATGTATGCAGTGATACATGCGTATACAAGCAGCCACTCAAACATAGATAAAGATAGGTAGACACACTGACATGCTCCCTCCCTCCCCCCTGTGCATGGCTCTCCATTGTGCTTTCTCCATCCCCTCTTGGCAGCCCTGTTCTTTCTCCTACTGATCATATGCTCTGTAACAGATGGTGGATATGAACACTACCAAACACACCAAACAGTAAGCTAACTGGGAGCCCCTCTCTGTCTTACTCTCTCTCTCACGTACGCTTTTGCAACCTCTGACATTTGCCTTTCCTATAAGAAGAGGTTAAGGCAATGAAAAACATGCATCAACGTATTGACGGAATTACAAAAGGGACATGTGATGGGAATTTTACAATATTTTCTTCACTTCAAATGTACCAGCATATTAATCCATACTTAAAATCATCATGAGCCCTACATTAGATCCCATTAAAGCAGGCCTAATAGGATCATACATATTGCACTATGGTTGGCTGTATCTTATTAGAATAACTCGTGAATCTTTCACAAATCATGTCCATTTATACAGAAGGTCTGGAGCGCTGACTGTATTGGAAAGGACACCACTGCTACGTCTTTATTTCAAACTGTGTAGTAGCGGAGAACAGAGATTTAGGACGACTGTTCCACACACAAACTATTCTTGAGTAAATTCTTTTTTAAGCATTGTGTGTGGATGAGAGAAGCTGTGTTCCAGCTGTAGCAGCCCTGCCTCAGCTGTATAGCAGTGTGAACCTGTCAGCACACTAACGATGGGAGACACTCCATGCCATCATTGTAACATAAAGAATGGCTCCTGTCAGCCTCCAGGTGAGAATCTGCCCCCCAATGACATTATTCACACCTGCTCCTCTCTTCCCCTTCTTCTTTACCTCTTCTAGTCTCTCCTTCACCAGTCTCTATATCTATCCAAAATGGCCTCCTCCCCTGCTTCATTCTACCCATTTCATTTTCTCTGGAGGACAATTAACAAGGCAATTTTTGGCGCAATTAAGGCAAAAGTAACGCCGTGTCTCCTCCGCCATTTAATCTGCGCTGGAATGTTAATGAAGCCCTCATGAGGTGTAGCACGCCATCTGAGAGGAGAAATGATGGTCTAATCTAGATTGCCCTCACAGTACCACGCACTGGAGCTTTGTGTCACAGGGGCAGCAAAAGGTAAAGGTCATATGGTTGTTCTCTCTCTTAACATGTGCCTCCATAGCATCCTTACCTCTTTATTCCTTTCCAAATCAGTTCCAATTCTTCCTTTCTCACCCCCTCCTATATGGTCTGCATGCTCTCCTAAGGCTGTAAGGCTACAGTACATCATTAAAGCAGAACAATGATGTTACTTGTGTCACTCCTGAGGTGGGATCACACCTTTGAAGGCCACATGTTTCAGTAAAGAGGAGACATGGTATAGTTTGGGATGTGGGGTGTGTGTGGTCCCTGGGTGCCTGGCCTATTATAATATATTGCTAGAATGGGTTCTGTTCATAAACACACATCCATCTTAATGCACACACGCACCAAGACACATAATATGTGGGCTGACATGAGAGCCATCCGAGAACACAAGCACAAAAGAACAAGGGAAATATCCATTACCGCCGTGGCAATGAACAGCTATTCACACCCACACAAGCAGGAAAAAATCAATAACCTACAACAAAAAAATATGTTTTCTCATTGCATATGCATAATTCACCATCCTTCCCCTTAACTTCCATTCATAACGTGTTAATGAAAATTCGTATGATGAATGAGACTCAGAGCTTGAGCGAGTTGGTAAAACGGTAGTCTCTATTCTTTTTATGCGGTAGGCTATTTTTTTATGCACAAATTCCGAACTTCACCTGCTCATATTTTCTGTTCTTCTCTCTTTGTTGTGGCAGAGAATTGAATGGCTTTGTCGAAATCGTCAACTATTTCCATAAACGATTAACAATGCAATTCCTTTTTCAAGCAAAAATGACAAAGATTCACTACTTTCAGCTTCTACTGATTTTCTTTTTTGACAGATATTTTTGAGGTGTATTAATGTTTTTCTCTGTGTGCTATGTGATACTAGGCTTCTGAGCCAAAACAACAACACTTAAACTTTCTATAAACAACTGGCATACAGTATGTATTAAAGATTATATTATAGGGGAAGGTGGGGTGATTTGTGCGTTTTGGAAGTTGCAAAACCCCTTGTTTCTAGAAAACCGTGGAAGAAATTGGAAATGTGACCACATATTTAAGAAGAGCCATCCATTTGACTCATCCTGTAAAGAAGGGAGACACAAGGAATAAGATATAAGCACATTTAAGCTCAAAAAACTGTGTTTTGCCTTTCAAAGTAAAATTTCCATGATCAAGGTTTTTTGATTATTGTGTCTGAACAATTATAGACACGTTTGAAAACATTTGACACATGTTTTAGTGCTTTGGTATGCTACACTTTGAGTCTATATAGTTAGCACAATGTCAACCCTAAATTGCTGCATCATGCCTATTATCCAAAATTCTGGGGATGGGGTGATTTGTGCGCAAGGGCCTGGGTGAGTTATAAGTAATTAAGTAAGTAAAATGTATTTATAAAAGCACATTTATGACAGTTTGCACTGTCCAAAGTGCTGTACATAGTGCATTCAGTAGGTAAACAATGAAGGTATAATAACAATAACCAAAATAAAAGACGTAAAGCCCATACATCCACATAAACACAGATAGTAGTGCAGAGGTAAGATAGTTAATGGGGAGGAAACACCAGGGTGTACATATGGGTTTTGAGCCTTGATTTAAAGGCAGAAATGTAGGGGGAATCACATTTGTCAGGTGGCAGTTGGTTCCACAAGCACGGAGCAACTAGTGCAAAGTACATTTCTGAGAGTTGTGCCAGTGGCATGGCTGTATACGCTGGTCACCAAAAGAAAGTGATTGTCTACAGTAGCTCAGAAGAGAGTGACATCTAAATTCCACTTAACGACACCACTGATGAGAGTTCAGATGGCCAGAAAGATGATGATGGTGACTTTGTCATTGTGACACAATGACGCACAAATCACCCCACGTAGTGGGGTGATTTGTGCGTCAAGACAACTTTTTTTCCGAAAGCTATATTTCTTAAACAGTTTATTCCAGATCCAAAGTTTTTATTGCCAGGGATGCACAACATCCTGAAATATATGTACATATTTGAGTTGGAGACATAACTGTCAAGGCCTCACTTTAAAATCACTTTGAGTACAAAGTTGCACAAATCACCCCACCTTCCCCTACTTGAAACCTTCCCAAGATGCACTTTGCAACCCAAGCAGGAGAAAAGTAAACTAGACAGAAATGTGTCACACCTTACAGCTCCAATCTTCACATACTGTATGTTGTGGACTTGATTCCCCTAGAGCCAGAGTCTATCCCTCACTAATCCCATCTCTGCCTCTGCTCACTGCCCTCTCCATCATCCTCTCACTGAATGTGTGTTTCCTGTTGCTTGTGATCTTTGATCTGTTATCTGCTTGGGCCCTGGGGTTGATATGGAGAGATGACACTCAAATCTTGTTTCACCTGCGCTCCCCCCGGCTCAAATGGCCATTAAATCCTAATTACTCAGCCCCCAGTGGCCTCTAACTGGGTTTGCCAGCCTACTACCAGGAAGGGCAAAGGGTTTCCCAAAACCTTAACCCTTAAAGCCAGCTGCACAACAACTGCAAACACGATACTGAAAACAAAGTGAAAGGTACTTCATGGACCTCATTGGTAACATGGGATAACACTTGGGTATTGTTAACTATTTAGCATGGCCTTTAAACCACTGCTTAAATAAAGTGACTGGCACGGTAAAATCATAAAAATTAAGGCAACATAAAAAAAACACATCAACCTGTTTTCCCTAAATTCTAAATGTTGGACAATGTAGGCCTAAATATTTTTTTCTATCACAAAATATGAATCAATACCATAGATTGCAACAAAAAGAGTGAAATGTGTAATTTTTCAATGCAGGAATCTGCCTGTATTAGTATAAAGGGAGCAAATGAAGATGCATGGTGCTGTGTTATCACTTACTGGCTGGGTGGATGTTGCCCTCTCGGCCATATTTAGAAATGATCCTTAAATCTAGTTTGCCCTGCGTCGGTTGATGATAACTAGGTTTGCTCCTTCCAGGGAACGCTGTGGAGTTCCTGGAAAAGACAACAGGGGTTTTTTTTTTCACATCACTGTAACCTTTGACAGTGCTTTAGAGGGTAAACGTCCTCCATTATTAACACAGCATAGAACATACCAGCCAGTTGCACTTTTTTTACCAAATTTGACTGAGTAAACACTGACAATAATGCGTTTGGATAAGTAAAGGGTTGATTAAACAGGGCAGTCTTTGTCTGTGCATTGGTTTCCTGCATTGCCATCCAGCCACAGTGGCCTGTTGTAGTTGCTGTTGGGGCCACTCTGCATAGTAATTAGTGAGGGGACCCCCAAAGTACAAAGAGCTCAGAGAAGAAGAGAGAGAGAGACAGAGTGTAGCCAGGATGACAAACTGTTTCCTGTTGCTGCTGAACCCCATCACCTTCATAGAAATACACCCGTTAGAATAGACCACATTACTAGCAGTTTGAAAAAGGAGCAATATCACAATGAAAAAAAAAAACACTTAATTAAGCATCCCAAGCCCTGCATCCTAGGTGAAAGAGAACGTATTACATTTATCATAGGGTGCTATAGTGTGACAACTGTGCTGGAAAATGATTTGACACACAATTTACTGGTCAAAGAGACCAATGTTTTTGACAGAAGCATATCCAATACCTGACGAAAAAAATAACTTATTGAATTACAGAAATGCAGTATTTACATATCTAGACCAACTCTATAGCCACCTCCTCACATGGTTGATCTGACACAAACTGCATCAGTGAGGGTGAAGCTTCATTCAGGAGCATTTTTGAATTGAGAGATGTTTGAATATATCAGGTACATCCACACTGTGTATATTCTGCCAGTTCTGTTTCTATGTTCTTTCCTGCTCTTCTTCTACCCCTGGCTTTGTGTCCAGTCCAATAATGACCACGATTGTTTTGGTGCCACCGGCATCACAGTGGCTAAATGCTCAGATACACACACACACACACACACACACACACACACAACCCCACACACACACACACACACACACACACACACACACACCAATATGTGTGTGTGGAAGAGAGGTCAGAAAGTGTTTACCAGAATAGTTAGCTCATTTGGAAAACCTGCATGTCTGCTGATGTGTCCTGTGTGTGTGTCCACATGTGTTACTGTAGCCTGTCTTCCTGTGCCTTGTTGAACGTGTGTGTGTGTGTGTGTGTGTGTGTGTGTGTGTGTGTGTGCGTGTGGGGGTAGAGAGACAGAGTTGGCCGAGGCAGTGGAAAATGTGCGAGCCAGAGACGATGACGCTGGCAGAGTGGAGAAGAACAAACTACTTCCTGTGAAATCTATTCAACGCTTTGACTAAACACTCTTCAACAACTTGTGGGGAATCACAGTCGCTGTAATACATTTCCATTAAGTTTTCCTGTTGAAGACAAAAACAAGGGAAATGGTTCTTTGCTTGTAATATCTCAGAGGGTCAAAGGAGGATGTTGGGGAACATTTCATTACTCTTGACTACTGAATTATAAGGCCCAACAGACTCTTTGAAATATATCATATTATCACACACAACAACACACACACACACACACACACACACAACACACACACACACACACACACACACACACACACACACACACACACACACACACACACACAACACACACACACACACACACACACACACAAATAGCATTTTCTTTCATTTGCATGCTGCTGTAATCACACACACTTCTCAAACCACACAAAGGGTCATTTAATAAACAGTCTGTAGATCTAAGCAGGCTTTAATCTAATCAAACCAGCCACTATTTCCCCCATGGGTTTGCACATCATTTTACGCACACTATTCCTTTAACATCTCCTATCACTGCTCTTCATCCTCCTCTCCTCTTTTCATTCATCCCTAACACCAATTCACATGTGTGATTCAACACACTCACACCTGTTCCTTCAAAAAAAATCAAATAATGTGATCATCTAATTAATAGGCTTTAGGAGCATATTTGATGATCGCCTGCAGGACATTTTCATGAATAAATTTCAAAAAAAAATTGTTAAAAATGTCACGCAAAACAGAAGAGTTTTAGTGTAGACGATTAAAGCGCAA
The DNA here is from genome assembly GCA_026122265.1 of Ammodytes dubius. Lineage (NCBI taxonomy): Eukaryota > Metazoa > Chordata > Actinopteri > Uranoscopiformes > Ammodytidae > Ammodytes > Ammodytes dubius. Next base: position 5,744,313 of record CM047528.1, on the reverse strand, counting down.
ACAATCTCCATCTGCCATAAAATGACAGAGTGTGTATCCAATGTTGTACATCTGACTAGACTTACATCAGAAGAAATAACGACAAATGCCACTGGCAATGCTCCAACACAACGTAGCGGTACCAATTCAATAAACCAAACCACAGATCTTTGCCCTCATTGTGCACTAATTCAGTTATAAATTCAGCGTTATTACATTCCCACAGCCGACAGTTTGGTCATTAGAGAGATATGTCATGCCACTGCAGTCCCTGTTATTATGACTAGCGGGGACATGGTTTATCCCTGTGTGAAGTTCCAGCATGTGTGTGTGAGTTTGTGTGCTGCACTGAGAGTACACAGCTGCAGTGTAGCCTAAGAAGTAACTTGTGCCCTAGGGCTGCCTCTTACTGAGAAAGAGAGAGGGATGGAGAGAGAGATATTGAGGAATGGAGAGAGAGAGAGAGAGAGAGAGAGAGATGAGAGAACAGTGGATGGAGGGAGGATGGAAAGAGGAAAAATGCTTCTACGGCTTGGTTTAGCGCTCAGGAGACTGAACTATGCAACTCAGAAACCATCCGCTCTCAAACCCACCACACACACACAATATGCTTTACAAATGCTCACACAGGGACAAGTGCCTCCTTCTTTGCTCATGGAGCACATTTTCTGGCCCATTGCATCCCTTTTAGAAATGGGCAGGCAGCAGCCGTTACAAGGCTCTGCCTGGAGCTACAACGACACTGAGTCTATAAAGTCATAAAAGTCTTTTTCATTGTCATATTTCTCTGGTTCATGTCCATTAACGTTTCATATAATAACCTGCCAATTGGGTCCCATAACTCAAGCAGGTGCACTTTTTCAATATGTGGATTTGAGGTCAAATACATTTACATAGGTTTATTTGTAACAAAAACTGTGGAAATACAGTATAGAAGGGCAGTGGACTTATTTCCTGTTTGAGCATTTTCCCTAAGGAAAAGCAGAGACAGACAACACTTTGATATGCTACTGAGGTGAGTGTGTGTGTGTGTGTGTGTGTGTGTGTGTGTGTGTGTGTGTGTGTGTGTGTGTGTGTGTGTGTGTGTGTGTGTGTGCTATGCGTGTCATCATGGCTTTATAAGGAGAGGAGACAGTATTATCTCAGTCGGTACAGAGAACAGATCCAGCAGCAGAGGAGCAGTCTAGGAAACTGTGCTAGGCTTCCTACAGTCTTTGTTTCACAGTGAGTTCTTTAGCACAGATTAAACAAAGATAATAAGTGTGGTAAGTAATTGCGGGCTCTAAATGTCCTAGTAGAGGAATATTTGAATTTATGAAAGGGATACTTCAGTGATTTAGTACTGCATTTAGAAGAAAAAAAGAACATGGGCCAGATCAAATAAATGGTAAAAATTGATCGCAGTCCAAGACCCTTAATGCAGTGTCTAGATAAGTCCATAAAACTGTAAATATGTCATGCCATGCATTTCACTACTGGTATATTGGTTACTAACTTGTAACAAGTACCTGTATGATTACAAATGATTATGTATGCCATTTTAGCCTAAGAGAGCTCATATCGGTCTCAACACAACACAGTCTAAAGACTATGGTACAGTGTACATTACGAGCCTTAGACAACTAATGGACATAGAGCATGATTTTCTTAAGAATACTAGTGATTGGTGTTACACATTTTCTCATCACAGAGAGAATGAGAATGAATGCTTGCAATGCCAATTCTTCTGTATCTTTCATACACTCATATGGCATCCGTACAAAGCCTATCGTCAGAGACACAGAGGAGAGATGTCAGCCGGGTTAACATGGCATTGTCAGCACAGACACCGCACTACAACACAAACAAGATACACACACCACACACACACACTCAACGCTGGAGATCAGAGTTGCGGAGCTGTCACATAGGGTCAGTCGGGAGACGTGCAATATCTTGACAGAGCCGAAGTGTTCACTGACACAGAAACACATGCAACACATAGCAGAGCCTCACAGTCTGTCCCTGTCCCTTTGAGTCACCAACAATTAATGTGTGTGTATGTATGTGTGTGGTGTGGTGTGTGTGTGTGTGTGTGTGTGTGTGTGTGTGTGTGTTGTGTGTGTGTTGTTAAAAAGACTGTACACTCTATCTGAAGTATTACCAAATGTCGTAATAAAGGCACACTTAACTTCAAGTAGAAAATACACACACACATCTTCTAAATATTCACCACACACACACACACACACACACACACACACACACCCATCAAAGTGGCTACAAGGAACTTTGAGTTGATTGTAGCAGCCCCTTTGAAAAAAGTGGTAGTGTTTTTACAACACCCGCAACTGCTGTCCAAAGATCTTTGCTAGCGTGATACGTCATACAATACAACATTATATAAAGCAAAACTTGTGACCACTGAAAGTGGTCAAATTTGATACTGTGGGTCAAATCGCTCTCCTAAAAGCATCAATGGCAGTATGCACTATAGAATGTTCTCGCTGCATATACAAATAATGTTTTACAACTGAAATTTCATAAGGCTATGCTTATTATAATACCTTCATTGTGTGGAATAACTGTAAGCAGACAGGTGACATGAGCTCACCTTGTGATGCCTTCATGTGCTTTGAACAATGCTGTTTTTCTCTGTTGCAGCTTCTGAAGTCTCCCTATTCCAGACCAAACTACAGCTCGTATTATGACAGCTTCTGTAACGTGAGGAGGACAAGGTTACAGTCTTGCGTTGACACAACAATCTAATATATATATATATAAATTTGGTCAAAATGTAGGCCTAATGTTTATTCAAAAATATATATTCCCTATCATTACACAAAATGCACTTTTATTTGATTATTATTATTATTATTATTATTGATTATTATTATTATTATATATTTTTTATCATTATATAAATTGTTCATTATTGGAACAAATGTGTTAATAAGTTCCATTCACAAAAAATGCTGTATTCCTACTAATTCAGTGTGCCTGTTGCGTCACTGTTGCACCTTAATTGTACAAACAATAATTAGCTACACCTGTGCGTACTGTAGGCCTACTTATACACAGGGGCCATTTAAAAACACTTTTACCTGTGATTAGTATTTTAAGTCTTGTATTACTACTGTAACTTAAGGTAAATACTTCGTGAATCATATGACAAAGTTAAAAAGTCGGCCAACATCATATGCTACACTGTTGCATCCTGCATTGTTTACCTGTCATTTACAGCCTTCAGCTACCGTGCAGATTATAACGTTGTCACGGTAACCTTTTTCTTCCCGGTCTCTTTCCTCCGTTCTTTTCATTTTGGTCAAACTTTATTTTAACTGTAGTTTTTAGGGAAAAGTGTTTTCTTCCTTGCGTCACATCGCTGCGGAATTGCAACGTTCATCCGCAAACCCAAACCCGGGCAATAGGCTACACCTGTGGACTATACCATTCGCTACTAACTCACCTGGTGGAGGGGGGGGGGGGGGGGCCTGGATTTTGGTATGGTCTATATAATATAACAATATAAATACATAATAAAAAAAACTGGGGACACCAATTACTTCTTTGAGCTAATTTAATCCACTGATATAACTGCATAAAATTATATATATTTGTTCTAAATAACAGAGGAAACAAAGCATGTTTATTTATTTTTAATTGCCTGTTTTTATTGAAAAATATGCAGTGGCAAAGCATTGCCAGCATTAGTCTTAGGCTATGTGGTTTATAAGAAAAGGAGAAGAAAAAATTTAAATCGAATGCATTAATAAAAAGCCTAAACAACATAAATATCCTTGCACTTTATTTTAAGTTGAATTATAGGCTACTTATCTGTCTTTTGTATAGAACCAACATGCATTCTTTTAAGGTGGGAGGATGCAGAGCTGCTTGTATGTGTGATTGCATGTCAATACCCAGCAGGCAGTGCTGTGGGAGGAACAGGGACCAATAAAGTAAGTGCTTGAAACCCCTAGCTTCAAGCATAATGGATATTGGATAAGGCATCCCAGTGTCTCTTGGTAAAATTAAAAAAAATAGACCCACCATTATTTCAACCACTCAAAAGACCCGGAATGGTTTTTAGGTCAGAAATGATCTACCTATCCATCCGTACGTACTTTTTTCCCATTGGTGACTCTATCCATGTGTTCTCCACGGCTCGAAAGCTGTTTATAGAGGTGGAGTGAGCACACACAGCCTGAATGCTATCAACTGTCAGCTCACTGATAAGGCCTTCCTCTTATACTGCTGATAAAAGTTGGTCCACAACGTACCACAGTGTTACAGGTTAGCGGTAAAGAAACACTGGAAAATGGATCTCAGGAGGCTGCTTTTTTATAACAGTCCTTTTCCCCATTTGTAAATAAACTGCTGCATATAAACAGATTGGTAGTTTAAAGCCTGCATTATGTTGTCATATTATCACAGAATACACACACACACACACACAACTAAATGAAACACAGTAAACGTTTGTTGGACCTGACTCGAGCGCATTTTTATTGATCGTTTATGACTGTTAAAAACATGTATAAAATTGGTCCTGTTTCAGAAACAAGGCACGCATTGTCATGTCAATGTTCAGTGTTCATGTCATTATTAGCATTACTATCATCATCATCGGCACGTTCCATCTCAGTATTTGTGTCTAAATAGTAGTATCAAGCATTCCCTAATATAAAAACGTGGTCCAATTTCATATTCCTTCCCCCCCCCCCCCCCCATAAACGTTAACATTTTATTTTCCGAGCAGCAAGACAATAATTCATGCAAAGACGGGAGTGGAGGAGAAGATGTGATTCTGACTGGACTGGACTGGACAGGACAGGCTGATGTGGGTCTTTAATAGTAGGTCTCCCTTTCCACCCAACCTGGACACACAGACAAACAAGCAAACACAGGGTTTTAGAGGCAACATCTTGGGTCAATTTGATCTTGTTTTCTATTTAAAATCCAGCAAAAGAGACTGGATGATGACAGAAATGATTTCAAGCTGCCCCTCGCTTTCGAATATTAACAGAAGCTACGGTGGCCTTCAAGGACAAGAAGCTAGTGAATAAAGATGGCAACATCCACCACTGCCTCAAGTCTTTCCACAATATCAAGTGATGAGGTGAAGATGTATTTAGTTATGTATTACTTCTATTCTTTATCTTCCAACAGGTGCATTTCCACTATATATAAAATAGTGTGAGGCCGTTAATTTGTCCGTTCTGTGCTACCGTAGAAACATAGCGGTGCAACATGGAGGCCGCTCCTCTGTACGTACAGTAGATATAAAAGGCTCATTCTAAAAGGTAACCAAATAAGAAACAACTTTGTTTTTACAAAGATTTTACACTTATTAAAACATATTAATGAATATCATATTCCATTTCTACCAACAATTCCCTTCTGAAAATTCAGTAAATTCTACACAATCTACATAAAATATCAGTGCTGCAGAGGGAGATTGTAGAAAAATACATGAGGAGATAATAAAAAGCACTCTGGACTGAGGACTCACCTCCTGGGCTGCGTCTGATGATCAGCTTACGGATTTCATCATAGATAAAGATGAGCAGGGAGTAGGGGAAGGCGCAGAACCACCATGTGGGCCTGGAAAAAAACAACACACACAACACACACACACACACACACACACACACACACACACACAAAAAGACATGAGAAACCGATTCCACTGGACAAGCAGCATGCAGTCACACAGTAAGACTACATGTGTACGTGGTGGGCTTATTGGTGGATCGCCAGAAGAATATTTTTTCTTCTTCTTCTTGACTTTACTCACTTGAGAGGGAACATTCTGAGGGCCACGTCCATGCCGGGGCAGTAAGACAGGAAGGCAGCCAGGGCCGTCTCCTCAAACAGTCCAAAGATAAGGATCTTGTTCCTGGAACACACGGAGGAACAATTAAGGACAGAAAAAAAAAAAAACTGAGACCCATATAATCTAATTCCAGCGTCTGGGAATAACCAGGATTTACGCCAAACCATTGACATTGAGGTTAACACAATTATTCAAAATAAAGCACATTATGGTTTACATTTCTTTTAACACAATCTGAGTTTGTCCTCACTTCATTCCCTGTTGGAAGACAGAGTTCCTCCTGGTCTTACAGACGATCAGATCGGCCCACTGGACGATCACGATACTCACAAAGAAGGACGTGTGGCAGGTGAACTCTACTATCTTTCTCTGCTCGTAAGTCTGTTTACAACACACACACACACACACACACACACACAACACACACACACAAAATCATGAAACAGTTTTGTAGAAAATGACAATGTTGAGTTAGATTGAAGGACATGTTACGGACCCACTGCTGTCCATAGCTGTCCTCCAGGTCGTTACAGTATCTATTGTCCCAGGACACTCTGATGCCGATCAGGGTGGAGGGCAGGAAGCCGTTTTCAGCCAGGATCACAAAGTAGGTGAAGAAGCCTGCCAGGGCCTGGATCATACCTGCACCAAAGACGTTTAAGAGTTAAAGGTGCACTAAGTCACTTCTGGTGTGAAGGAGAATTTATAATTTTCTATATATATTCTCATAACTTAATGAACACTTTTTGAAGTTAGAAAGCTATACCTGAAAACGTACCACTTCACTGTTGCCGTTTACAGCGGCCGGGCCCGGTTTGGTTTACAAACACATTCTAGTCTTATGTTTGGTTCCTCAAAATAATTTGTTTTTGATTTATGATGATAGAATTATTGAATACTAAGAATTACATTTAGAGAAAATATGTTTTTTAAACTGCAGGCTCAGCAAATGTAAACAACTCCCCCTATCCGGCAATTGTGTCTGCATTAATATGATACTGTATAATCTTTTGATTCATGATTGAAATAATGTTTGCCAGTTGAGCAGTTTCAGGGTGAATGCACAAAAGCAGTTAATTAGAATTTAAAATTAAACCAGGAATGAATGAGATGAATGAATGATTAAGCAAACAAATTGGACCAGTGGTCTCCTGGGGGGGGGGGGGGGAATATGATGGTTGAGAAAATTAATTTTGACGAGTCAGTCTTCTGGGAAATACTGAGGACCAGACCAGACGTCATCAGACAAATAACTGCTTCGATAAATAAATAAATAAGATTAGGTTGTCCTCTGACGAATGAGAGGCTTCATCAAAATGAAATAAAAAAAGTTCTTCTGTAAAATAGTTGAAATTGTAATAAACCATGACGACACAGCTGTTACAAGTGATTATTTTTCTTTGTGTGGCAAGATCCAAGTCTTCCATTGCAACTTTGTGGAAAATAGTCAGTAGAAATAGCAAGATTTCTTTGGCTTGGGTTCTGCTCTTATAAGGCAGTTCAGGAAGCTCGGAGCCTATTCTTGGCTCATCCTTACCGAAGAGAGAGAAATCAAAAGTCAGAAGCACTGGTTTATCATCACACACACACACACACACACACACACACACACACACACACACACAGTCCAGCTCACTATCTGTATGAGCCTATTTTGGGTGTGTAATCTTGGGACCACCCTGACACTGAGCTGCCCAAGGAGCCATGCTCAGAGAAAACCTCTGGGTCCTGGTATAGTTGTGTGCTTGGTAAATTGGGACTTGTAGTTTTGTTCTTACCGATCTGTCCGTAGGCTATGCTGATGAGCCTCTCGTTCACCAGTTTGTCTGTTTTGGGGTTTCTGGGCTGTCTCTTCATGATGTCGCTCTCGGCTGCTTCGTAAGCCAGGGAGATGGCGGGGACCTAGGGAGACAGTGACAACCAATCAGTGAGCAGGACCACACACACACACACACACACACACACACACACACACACACACACACAACACAACACCACACGACACAGAGAGAACCAGACAGAAACAAACAAAAATCTTTCTTTACCATGTCAGTTCCCAGGTCAATACAGAGGATGGTGACAGTGCCCAGGGGCAGAGGGATGTTGGGCGATGATGAACAGGAGGAAGGGGGTGATCTCGGGATGTTACTGGTCAGAGTGTAGGCGATGGACTTCTTCAAGTTGTCAAAGATCAGACGGCCTGTCGAAAAACATGACGCAAGAGCATACACAGTCATTGTTTAGTGAAAGCCTCTGGAAACCTGCTGTAAAATAGTAAATAAACCAATATATGATTGGGTGTCTCTCAATAGGCTTTTACAAAAATCGGATTGAAAATAAATGTTCATGAATATTTTAAAAGCTAGTTAAGAAAAACCAAGCTAGACCGTTTGACAGGACTGTGTGGGCCTGGTCGTATCAAAGCAGTCTCCATGGCAAGTGTTTTTTTTTTTTATATATATTTTCTACTGCTGTGATTGGTTCAAAATAGTTATTGCGTCATAAGAACCAGCGCAAAGCTCACCTAATTTAAATGACAATATCTTTCACTTGGATTGATAAATATGCCCAAATCTTTTCAGATGCTTTACTATCATGCAACTAACTCCCCAGATTACATAGTTGAAAGGATTTAGTGGATTGGGTTTTCAGGGCTTTAATCATGTCATGTATCGGTTACCTTCTTCCACTCCGGTAACGATGGAGGCAAAGTTGTCGTCCAGCAGGATCATGTCGGCCGCCTGTTTGGAGACGTCGGACCCAGAGATCCCCATGGCAACGCCAATGTCGGCTTTCTTCAGAGCGGGAGAGTCGTTAACACCGTCACCTGTCACAGCCACAATGGCTCCCTATGAGAGAGGAGAGGGAGGGAGGGAGAGAGAGAGAGAGAGAGAGAGAGGAGGAGGAGAGAGAGAGAGGGAGGAGGAGGGAGGAGAGAGAGGAGAGAGAGAGAAGAGAGATGGAATAATCATAACAAGGAATCAGGGGATGGGGGATATCAAATATTCACACAAGCGTTTAATAAGGTGCAGGCACATGCTGCGTTGGAGCTGGAACAAATCTCTTCCCCACACACTCACACACACACACACACACACCCCCCCCCCCCCCTCGTTTGTTTCTTTGTTTCTACCTGTCTCTGGCATCCTTCCACAATGATCAGCTTCTGCTGTGGGGAGTTCTGGCGAAGACGATCTCAGTGTGGTACTTGAGGATGTCGTCGAGCTGCTCTGCGCTCAGATCTTTCAGGTCTCCCCGTGCACTACGCAGGCCTTGGCATCTCTGGAGGGAACACAAAGACATTAGGTCATTATTAGGTCAACTAATAGACACAGACATATTTACTGGAGGTGCACAATGCCATGGGATAGACAAACATGCAGTGCGTCTGAATCAAAACACAACTAAACTGGGCCCAGGATATGACCTTGGGGAACTCCAGGCAACAGAAAGATTGCTCAGTCACGAGGCTTTGTCAGTGTAGTCAGTACCTGGGGTTTACTTCGTTGATTGGGATGTTCAGACGTGCGGCGATGTCCTCCACTGTCTCGTTGCCTTCGGAGATGATGCCCACGCCCTTAGCGATGGCCTTTGCTGTGATTGGATGGTCACCTGTTACCATGATGACCTACAGAAAGGGGCATTTGATGAGTTGGTGAATCAAAACACTTTTACCTTATACTTAGAAGGCATGCAACTGCTTTGTGTTAACTGAATAGGTCATTTCTATGTGAATATTGGCTCTACCTTGATGCCAGCGCTCCTGCATTTGCCCACAGCGTCGGGCACAGCAGCACGAGGAGGGTCGATCATGGACATGAGGCCAACGAAAGGTCAGGTTGTCAGTGGGGAAGTTCACCTCCTCAGGGTCAAACGCAAAGCCTTCTGGGAACTGGTCGTCAGGCAGGTTGTACTCGCAGAAACCTGGACAGGGAACGAGACCAGAAGCAGTTTGGTTAGGGTTGCCATGGTAGTGGGAGTTGAGGCACACACCAATTAGATAACTCTCCCACCGGCCACACTGTATGTTGTGTCTGTTGTGTTTATATCATAAAACCCATTTGGTTCATTTTTTGCAAATCAGCAGAAGGGGCCACACCACCTTAATCTAATAAAAAACTAATTGGGGAAATAGTACAGATCGATACTTCATCAAAACAAAGAAAGTTTGTTTTATTGTTGCCGTGTTTTTCCATTTTAATATCATAGCCTACCAAGCTGCGAGCAGGCATCCTTACCCAGTACTCTCTCTCCCAGTCCTCCCAGTTCGAGGTAGGCGTTCTGGAAAGCGTCTTTCAACTCGTCGTCCATAGGCGTCACTTTGCCCATGATCAGGATGGAGGAGCAGCGGTCCAGGATCCTCTCTGGAGCTCCCTTCATCACCAGCAGATGTTTGGTCTCGTCTTTAAGAGGGGTGTCATTTTTGTGAACGGAAAGCTACAGCCACACGAGAAGAAAAAAATTAAATAAGTCACTTTGAGCATTCAGGTTGTATTGTGCTGCTGAATTGTCTATCCCTCCTTCAATGAAACAGGCCAAATAAGCCAAACAAACTAGTAACATATAGTAACTATATGTTACTAGCCTGTTTGACACTTAGGCTTTTCTAAAACCCTTATAAGGGAATTAAGAGATCATTTAAAAAGTACATTTTTTACTATTTGACTAAATGAATGGAAAACTAAAAAAGCTCACACAAAGATTTATTCTAATGCTGAATGACTTATACCAAGATCCATTTTATATTGTGACATTTACTGTGAACACGAGGAGGAAACACCCTGTCATTTAAGAAGCCATTTCCAAACTAAATTATATTTCATTAAAACCACCTGAAACAAACTGTCTATCGTTGCCTAATGGATTCATGCTGACCTCTTTGCTTTGAATACCTGGTACTTGTTGGTGGAGTTGAAGGGGATCTCAGCTATTTTGGGGTTTTTGTCCCTCATTTCCAGGACTGATCCGCAGCACAGCTCGATACACTTGAGCAGGGCGACTCCGAGGCGTCTCCGGCCACGTCTCTCTGGAGAAGGGAGAAATGTCTGTTGTTTTTTGAAATATCGGCAGTTATATAAAGTGTGCGAGTGTGTGTATATACGACTGCTCGATAGACTCATATCAAAATCTGTCAGTCTCACATACTACACACGTTTTTGTATCCCTCTTCCATGCAATAACACAATAGATCACTTTGGGATTGGACACTAGCCATAACCTGTAATTAGAGCCATGATGCCGCTAGACATTAACAGGTACACACACCACAACGTACACACACACACACACACACCGTTATAATGCAGGCAGTAACGGAGGATGGGCTCTAAGGAAAGCTTGGAGCCAGAGACGTGTGGTTTTGAGAGGTGGGGTGGAATAATTATGTGTAACAACGTGTGTGTTTGTGTGTGTGTGTGTGTGTTGTGTGTGTGTGTGTGTGTGTGTGTGTGTGTGTGTGTATACACTCTGGAGAGTGATATAAGCTGGAAAACAAGCCTGCGTGGGGAACATCCAGTTTTATTTTGGTTTAACAGGTTCATTTACCAAGTTTCTGTCGGATATTAAGATCCATTTGAACACAGCACTGATACATTTTTTATTTTAATTCCAGCCATTCTACATCACCGTCAAAATGTTTCAATGGTTTTGTCTCTTTATCAGCTTGTTGTGTATTTGATGTATTGGCATTGTATATTGTGTATGTATTGTTGTTTTTGCTTTGCATTTGTTTGACTCGACATCATCGTAAATGAGGGTCACCCCTGAATTGATCTCTCGAGTATAAATAAAAACGAAAATTAAAATGAAATGTTCGTTGGTTTGTATATGTGTGTTATGTTGTGTTTATTTATTAAAAAAAGAAGCTACCTTTAGGATGGGAACGGCGCTCTGCTCTGCCAGGAAGACTGCGCGGTTACACAGCCCGGCGACTCTGGCCAGAGATGCCCAGGTGGCTGAGCTGCGGTCGAAGGAGGTTCCACTCTGGTTCTCGGTGGTGTCGGCCTCGTGGATCTGGTTGTCGAACCACATGTGGGCCACGGTCATCCTGTTCTGGGTCAGCGTGCCCGTCTTGTCGGAGCAGATGGTGGAGGTGGAGCCCAGGGTCTCCACAGCCTCCAAGTTCTTCACCAGGCAGTTCTTCTTGGCCATACGCTTGGCAGTCAGGGTCAGACACACCTAGAGATATAGTGTTTCACATGAGACAGTTAGGGGGCTGAGCTGAGCTGATCTTAGCTTCAATAATTAAATGTATACAGTGTGTAGAATTTGTTTGCATTGTTGGGAAAAGACTTGGTAGAAACATAATATAATATCCATATGTAGATTAAAATAATTGCTTAAAAAGAAAAAGTTGTTTTTCAGAGTGGGTCACCCAAAATGGAGGCTGCCATGTTGCACTGCCCATGTTTCTTTAGTAACTAGCTTCTTGTCCTTGAAGGCCAATATTAAATACGAGACTTTAAAGAAAGTCAATGCAATGTGTCAATAAAGCCAATCCTTCAAGGACAAGAAGCTAGTAACTATAAATAAATAAATGTATAAATATGGCATCATCCACCACTGCCTCGAGTCTTTCCAAAATATCAAGTGATGAGGTGAAACAGTTATTTAGTTTTTTATTCTTTAGTACTTCTTATTAGTCTTCCAACAGGTGCATCTCTCCAGGATGCCCACTATATATAAAACCGCTAATGGCCCATTACTTTGTCTGTTCTACTGTAGAAACATGGCGGCTTCAGCGGAGGGTCCATGTGTAGATATAAAAGGCTCATTCTGGAGGTATTGAAAAGAAACTACAGTACAACTTTTTGGTTTTCAAGAAGTTTTACACAATGCACCTTTAAACCCTCTGATACACAAGCTAGAACACCAGGACTCACAGTGACAGTAGCCAGGAGACCTTCTGGCACGTTGGCGACAATGATACCGATGAGGAAGATGACGGCCTCCAGCCAGCTGTACCCAGGATGAGGGAGAGGATGAAGAAGGACATGCCCAGGAACACAGCCACACCGGTGATGATGTGGATGAAGTGCTCGATCTCTATGGAGATTGGGGTGCGTCCCACTTCAAGACCAGAGGCTAGTGTGGCGATACGACCCATAACGGTACGGTCTCCAGTGCTGATAACCACACCCCGTGCCGTTCCTGTAGCAAGCACAATAAGATAATTTTTTCAGCCTCTTGAACCCTGGTTTAAAATAGTAACAAATATATATAGTTTATATCAAAGATGGCTATTTCACTAAGCCTTTACAAAAATAAAATAAAAAATACATTTTCTTACAAATTATAAAACTATTATTAAAAACAGCTTTTTTATTTGTATAACCCGCCTCATGTTAACCAATTTCCTGTAACGTTTAGACACCTTAAATGACAATATCTTCTAATTTGAATTGACAAATATGGCTAACTCTTTTCAGATGCTTCTACATGCAACTAACTCCCCAAAAGACATAGTTAGAAGGATTTTGGGGGATTCAAGAGGGGCTTTAAGAGATCTCAGATTCACTAGAGATCCTCTGAACTACATATAAAACTGAAGCGCTGTCTCCGATTGGCTCTGAAGTCTCCTGCTGTCATAATACCTTCGAACACAGTTGGTGGAGAAGAAAGCGACGTTCCTGGTCTCCAGCGGGTTGTCGTTGGAGAAGTCGGGAGTGCGAGTCTGGGGCTCTGATTCTCCGGTCAGGGAGGAGTTGTCCACCTGAGGAATGAAAACATCACAGACTTTGATTTTTTTTGGGGGGAAACAGCAAGAAGAACACTGTTGTGGCTACATCCGCCTTAGGGGAAGAAAAGCTGTGAAACAAACTAGAGGGTGTGATGATGGCTGCCATAAAAGAGCCTTTTCTCAGGCATGAAAACAAACTTTTCTCCCCCAGCTACAGAGTGGCAGATCTGGGTCAGAAGGCAGTGTTGTAAGGTCTATATTGGCACAGTACGAGCAGTGCAGTACGAGGCTTAACAATGGATGTGTGTAGAGGGTAAAGCACAGGGCATAATTGGGTCAAGTGTTGCTCTTGGGTCTGGGGCTTTAGTTCAGGAGGCAAAATTGGGTCACAGTCTAGTTTACTGTGACAAAATGTGCCTGGTCATGTGAAAAGGCCGGAATCCATTTATTAGAATTGTGACTTCAAAGGAAAAGCCTGAGATTAGCCTACATATAAGATAAGAGAGCCTACATTTGGTTCTTATTCACATTACAGACTAGTAAAAAGGTGGAGTTAGGGTTAGGGTTGCTCACGATCCACTACCTGCCCGTACTGTGCAATGAAAAAAAAATCTGTTTTTTTATACACAGCCTAGGCTCTCTAAACTGGTAGGTAAACAAAGGTCAAGTAAAAAAAAAGAGGCACATTGAAACTAGCAACATACCCATTTACAGAGCCTAGGCTGTGTATTAACACTGATTTTTACACCGTACGGACAGGTAGCAGATCTGGAGGATTTGTCTGATTTGACTGAAATATTGAACTGACTCCACTTTAAAAACTTATTTGTCGTTGAATGCTGAAGTTTAATGAAGGCACGCTTTTTATAAAAAACTAAATAAAAGCTTACTGAAATCCAGTGTTTGGATGGAGAAATTCAGGTTAAATTCCTTAGAAATTGGTCCCAGGCAAGAAGAAAATGTCTCTTTCTAGAATGGGCATCTACCTTGCAGCCGGAAGCGGAGATGATCCTGAGATCAGCGGGGATCCTGTCTCCTCCCTTCACCTCCACTAGATCTCCTATCACCACCTGCTCTGCATTGATGCTGCTCTTCTCTCCATCACGGATGACCAGGGCTTGCTACAAACCCAGACAGAAGGACAACAAACACTTATGTAAGGCAAAGGAGACAGTGAGACTGATGTTTTAAAAAAGTTAAAATACATTTTATGTCTCCCACATCCTCCATACCAAGCTCTATATTTGTTCATAATAATAATTTCAACTTAACTTAATTATTCAACAGGGTTAATGAGATTCAGGTGTCAAAAAGAGTGGACACGAGTTTCTTCGTAGCACCTTTAACATACTACAATTAAGAGCTGACACGGTGACAATACTGACGTTTCAGTATGGGGTTACACACATTATCTTGTGCCCGTCACTCTGTGTCACTGGTAGGCAGTCTAGGTACCGTAAGGGAAATACGTGCAAGAACATTGAGCAGACCTTGATGGACTAGAAACAGAGACAGACTGACTTGTGGGACCAGGTTCTTGAAGGAGTCCATGATCTTGGAGCTCTTTGCCTCTTGGTAGTAGGAGAAGCATCCAGTGACGATGACCACAACGGAAAGCACCACACCCAGGTACAACTGGAACGTCACAAACATATAGGATGTTTACATTTTATTTGCATTAAAAAAAACAATGATGTATTTCTTCTTGCTTTGTCTTCAAATACAGCAAAATATTTGTATTTTTTAGTTTTACATCAATAGTTTATTTTTTTTAAAGATAATTTTTTTGTCATTTTATGCTTTTATTAGACAGTTTTGGAGAGACAGAGGTGAAATGGGGCAGAGAGGGGAATGACATGCAGAGAACGACCACGGGCCGGAATCGAAGCCTGTGGTCTGCTGCCTCTGAGGACTGAGCCTCTATGGGCGGGCACTCTTACCACTACACCATTACACCATGAGCGACCCCCCCCCCCCCCCCCGAATGATTCATTTTTGTAAAAGAATATTTTCTTACGTTATCATTGGCCGGCTCATCCTCCATTACAGCCTGGATACCGTAGGCCAGGAAACACAGGAGGGCACCGGTCCACAGGAGCATGGAGAAGCCGCCAAACATCTGAGGGGAACCACAACAGAAGGGATCTTTAATGTTAAGCCTGAACAATTTGGAATTCATTTTAGATTGTGTGGAAACTTTGTAAATGAGCTGAACTTTACCTGTTTGCAGAATTTGACCCACTCTGGGGTGGTGGGTGGAGGAGTGAGAGCGTTGGGCCCGTCACGTAACAGATTCTCTGCAGCCTTGGCACTAGACAGACCCTGATGTGAGACGGTAGAGAATCAGTTACACATGGTGACAACACTTCAAATTGTTGGACACATGCTCTACAATGTGGCTGACAGCTGACGTGTAAGAATTCAGTAAAAAATCTGTCCCTTATTATGAATTATGAATAACATCAAATTTTAAGCACACGTCTTGCTGTACACATTGAAAAATTGTTATGCCTGCCATCCCCACACACACACACACACACAAACTCACTGACACACATTCAAATCCAGCGGGGACTGTAGGTGCTACTAGTTGCCAAGCAACGCAGCATCAACAGAATCACAGGGGCAATTAAATTCCTCAGAAGGTAGGGGGAAGAAAACAGGAGGAGGAAGATATGGAGAGAAGTGAAGGTAAAGGAGAGGAAATAAAGATGAGGGAAACAGGGCTATATAAAAAAGAAATTAGGACACTGGGGCGTTCTGCTATTAAATTATTCACAACTGCAAACACACACACACACACACACACACACACACACACACAAGCGCCCTGAAACCACAGTTTAAAGGAGAGGATTCATAATTCTCCTTGATCTTTCCTGCATGACAAGGAGCTAATTTGCATGAAGAGAGAGGAGCTAGTGGCAAATTGATAACCTTAAATGTATGCCGTTTTAGTTTTTTAGTCAATATAGGTCTTTGTGCTTTCTTTACCTGGACTTAGCTGGGGAAAAGAAAGGACCACCTTATTCCCCTCCCCCTCATTCTGTCAAAGCCCTGCTAATAAACCGTACCGCCTCTCTGTGTCTAGTATGATTATTTCTCACTGTGACAGAAGATCTCCTCTCTCACGTCATAAAAAAATGTGTTTGATTCATCAGTGCCTCATCAACAACACATGCAATAGTTAACTACTTAAAACAAATTGTACAAACTTTGAAAGACATTAGTTTCAATTTTTCAAAATGGCCCTACGATGCCAGGGTACTAGAGAGACTAGAACATGGAACACATTTAAAACACACACACACACACACACAACAACACATAAGCAAAGCACATTATACAATTTCTTTTTGCACTCACATTGTTGAGGTCCGTTCCATATTTGCGATTGAGCTCATCGAGCGTCAACTTGTGATCGTCCTGCAAAGACACACAGATAAAGAAAGTTTAGAGTCAGTCCAGTGTGTGTCTGTCGGTGTGTATACCGTCTACTTAACTGTATTGTAAGTGTGTGTGCCAGACTGCATTGTGTAAAATGCCACAACGCCTGTGACATTTGCAGCGCATTGTGTGCCGCTGACCTTTTTATTATAAAATGACAACCTCTCGCAAGGTAGAGCTGCAACAATGAGCCGAGAAACGCTTGCAGTTTAGAGGTGAAACGAATGAATGGATAGGAAGTCAACAGAACACATCAAGGGGGGATAGAAAGAATGCAAGGAGGCATAAAAGGGAAGTAAAAGGAGTTGGATAAGAAAAAAAAAGTGTTTAAAATGTCAAATTTTAGGTTCAACTGTTCATTTTCACAAGAGATGGCACTGTACTTACTTATATCAATTCACTTGCTACCATCAACTGTGTTTGATATAGTTGATAAATCTGTTTAGAAAGTGTCATAATATTGATGAGCATAGTGCGATAGGCATCACCATATTGTCTGTGTTACCTTATCTTATTTAGGTTATTTTCACCTTTTATTTATTCTGCCTGTTAATGGGTTTTTTTTGTATCATTCTCTTTGAGGGAAGAAAGGGGGGGCATGGATCACATGTTTGCATGTTGGCAATTGTGGGATTGTTAGATACCATGTTTTCCAATTAAAAAATACTAGAGAATTTTCTTTTAATTTTAGGCCAACATGAACCCAACATAAATTTAGACTGTGGGTATATAAATAATATTGGAAGTAGCATATACTGTGGATGATTCAGAGGTGAGATGTCCATGAGGCCAATGGAACAGAGTGAAAGAGAAACACACAACAATACAAGTGTGTAGAGGAGACAACAAACTCACCATATCTACTTCCTTCTTTAATTCGTCCATATCCTTCTTTTTCTTCTCCCCTTTGGCTTTCTTCTTGCCGCCCGACTCCGAGGTGGCAGCCAGCTCATACTGCTCACGTCCCTCCTATGCACGCAAACCAGGTAAAACACATTGTTTAGTAACAGCTCGGAACAATGTATTCTTTAAAAATTGGGCTGATCATTTATATTTAGTAGTTCCAACCAAATTTTAGTCGCTCTGCATCCTTTAAAAAGACTACATGTGGGTCAATGTAATACAAAATATAAAAATAGGCAATATAAAGAAACTGTGGCCTAAATGGAGAGCCAAACCGCCACAAACTAACACAGAGCAAGAAAAGGTTGAGAGAACAATCGATAATAATTGGATCCAGGCTTTATAGTGGGTGCCTGATGTTTAGTTTGCACTTCTAAATGGAAGGTAAGGGCAAATATTTCATTTTATTGCCATCTTCCAAATGGCCACAATCAAAATAAGATTAGGTAATTCATTAAATTCAAATAAAAATTGGTCTGGTCTGTTGACACTCAAACCCAAAATTGTTCTATAGATCCTTACCTTCAATTTAAATGTAATTTGTGAAAACGGAACCGTCGCATCAACTTGAAATGAAAACTATGAATTACCCATATTTGTCCCGCCATTATGATGGCTTTGTTTCAGGATTTTTAGACTTTTGACAGCCTTTCTATATCAATGACGTGAGTATATGTAACCTAATGACAACTGAAATTCATGCTTTTTTTAGACCCCACATTTGCAACACAGAATGTTACTGTCCGAGTGGGGAAAACACACAGGGCTTTATTCATTCAGCTTACCCACACCAATTAAGCCCCACTGCCAGACCCCAGAGTGAAATAATAAGCCACACCGAAGTCATTTACTGGTAATCGCACTCGGGGACATTCTGTTGATTTCAACTCCGACCGCGGCACAGATTCTCTCGCTGTAGGCACCAAACCATCTTAATTAAAGTCTAGAACATGTTTCTAAGTTTAGACGCGGATCTCACGGACACAAAACACACAGTCACAAATCCATAAGAATAATTTTAAAAGTTGCAAAAGGGTAAGACCAAATACAGAGACATCTTTAATGTGTGTGTTGCTTCTCTCGCTTGACATCCCCTTATCACAGCAATCAGCTCTGGCACTCACATAGAGACTGTCAGACATTATCAACACAGTGGCTTATATGTGACAGAGCAAACAAAAGGCCTGGGCCAAGATAGTGTCTGCTATAGGCTGGAGGCCAGAGCGTGTGTGAGACACAGTGACAGTCGGAGGCAAGGGGAGATATGTGGGAAAGAAAGACAACCGGAGAGAGGGACATGGGCTGAAGTTACATTTAAACAGGCCACAAGGTTCTTGAAATTCCAAAAAGAAACTACAGACACCATGACTAAAAGGTGCAACATGTAGTTTCAGGGGAGGGAGACTTTACATTTACAGAGCCTGCAGTTATTCAACAAAACGTATAGTATTTACATGTTATCTTTACTATTGAATAATTAAAGACTCGATTATTTGAGAAGCCTGGAACCAAATGTAAGACTAGAATATGTTTGTAAACCAAACTGTGGGCCCTGCTGCTGTAAACAACAACAGTGAAACAGTAACTTTTCAGGGAAGCTTTAACTTCAAACAGTGTTAAAAGTTATGAATATATAACTTGTGAAAAATGTTCACTTCTCTGACACACCCAAAGTTACACAGTGCACCTTTAACACGAGGCCCATTCTGAACAAATACAATACCCAACCCTGATTAGCATCTATGTGTTGTGGCCTAATGGACATATTGTACAAGTATCGCTAGCAGCATCTATCAACAGGTGCCTTCTTAGAGAGAGAAAGTTAAGCATGTGCATGTGTGTGTGTCTCAGTTACTGTAGGTAACAAGAGAACACAATGCTAAAAGCCAACAACGATTAGCTCAGCACTTACAGCTCATCTATAATTCAGCACAGTACAAGGAGCGGAGGTGTTATTTAACATCTTAGCTGGGAGGGGCGGAGGCTATCTAAAGTCCAAGTGAATACTAATGAGCTATGTGTGCAACGCCACAGTGAGCAGAAGCCATTTTGGAAACTCTTGCAAAAAAAAAAAGACGATATACGTTGCACAGGGTGTATTCCTCCAGACCAAATATGGACATCCTGCATACAGTCCAAGACATATGCTAACTGACATTGTCTTTTTTTGTGCTGCATTTATTAGCCTTCTAAAGTTTCCCAGGGAGCCAGCAGAGCAGAGTGTGTGATCTGTGCACATGTTGTTATTGTTTTCCAGAGCCCCCCCCACCCCCGGCCCGCTAAGCTGGGAAAACACAGAGCCCTGGTTCTGGATCACTGGGGCCACATCTTAGCCTCTGGACCCCCCCGAGGGCCATCTGGCTTCAGGCAAACAGTTCACTAACTCTGGTCTGGAGCCCTGTGCTGGAACTTGTTTCTAACAGACATGACAGAAGGACAATTGCTTTATTTTAGTATGTGTATATAGCAAATCTGTTAAAGCCTGCAGTATAGGCTACATCTGCAAGATCCAAACAGCTCATATATCAAGTGCACCACTTTGAGTAAATTAAGATAGACAAGGGAAGTGCCAGAATACAAATGTAAACCCATATGAGGACACACAACACGTCGTCCCTGGTAACAGACTCAAACAGTAGCTGATGTTTAAACCTGTAAACTAAAGCGGAGCCATTTCCTGTTCTGGAAAGGCTGCTGCTCCCATATCAAACAAGCATTGTCTCAAATCGGACAAACAGTCAAACAAGAGCTGCTACCCATTCCTGTCTGTCTGTCTGTCTGTCTGTCTGTCTGTCTGTTCTGTCTGTCTGTCTGTCTGTCTGTCTGTCTTTAAGGGGAGAGTCCCATTTGATCAGATGGCATCATCTGGTCTTAACCAACTAGACACTATTCTTTCTCATCTTACTCAAGCTGTGCGCAGGCAGTGGTTTGCATGTGAAGATTGTCTGAACACCAACAGCCAAGACACCATGGAAACTAGACATTGGCCCTTTTGTATAACTTCTGTTAAAATCTGCATCAAAAACACAAACAAAATAATGATTTTTAAATTATATATATTTTTTTTGGCATTTTTATGTTTTATTGATAGTGCAGAGAGACAGAGGTGAAATGGGGCAGAGAGGGGAGTGACATGCAGAGAACGACCGCAGGCAGGAATCGAACCCGGGTCTGCTGCTGGGCCCGGCCCGGGGGGGGGGGGGGGGGGGGACGCCCTACCAACTGAGCTAAGTGCGCCCCGAGAATGACTTTTTAAGGAGAGATGATAGGCTCCATGATTTAGAAATTGAAGCTTTAGATTTCAAAAAGCAAGAATTTCTGAGTCCCTTTTCACCCCCTTTTTACCCCAGTTTATTCTCACCCCGAGCGAACGACGCCCAGAGGCTCATACAAACATCAGACAGGAGCGTTCGGTCAAGCCTCGCATATTTTAAAGCACTCTCTTCTTTTTACAGGGCGGACTAGAATTCCTATGAACAGTCCTTTCTAGTGCCATGGTCTTTTTGCCAGATACACAAGCTGCTCATTCAACTGTAGAGAGAGAGAGAGAGGAGACAGACACACACACACACAACACACACAACACACACACACACACTCTTGGGATTTTGCCCGGTTGCTACCGGCGACTATTGCCACACCTCTGGAGATATGTGAATGGACAGAGTGGAGTGTTGTAGCCCCTCCCCTCTCCTCTCCCTCCTCTTTATTCTTTCATTTCCTCCAGCAGCTCCCCACTTTTTTTCTGTTTAAAAAAAAAATCGGTTGAAAAGAAAGTGTGTTAATTTACACCATGCCGTGTTTAACACTCCCTTCACGTCTCGGGAAACTTTCAGCTTTCTTCAAGATGAACAAAAGTGAACGAGTGAATCAATGGTCGTCCTTGTTGGAAACTTTTGGGGCACTTTTGGGGGAGACTGTGGCAGAACCATCCCTGGGAACATTTCTTGTTAAAACATATTTGGTGTTGTACTTGTAACTGCCAATACACATTACTGTGCATTTGTCAATGGTTAGGGATGATCCTCCTTCAACTTTTCCTATCTATGAAGAAGTATGGACAAAACTGCTTTAAATCTGAGCAGGTCAAAAGAAGTACAAATCCCTGGGGCTATTTTCCTCTTGAATGGTAAACATATATCATGGTTTATGGCACTGTAATATATTCATAATTAAAATTCATTAAAAAAAAAAATTGAACATACTGACCAAAACACCATAGCTACAAGTTGTGTCAAAATCACATGGACAAACTAGCCAGTGAGTGAGACTTCCCTTTGGTGTTGAAAACGTCATGTTTTCTTCGTGGACAGGGGCAGAGGAGAACGTTATTTTTTTTAATATGCAAATGTTCCACTTTCGCTGGAGCAACAGGTTTGTGGCGAGAGGGAGGCAGAGATGGAGAGAGTGGAAAAAAGGGGGAAAGAAGGAGAGAGAGAGAGTACACTGTGTTCTGTCACAGGCAAGAGGTGGCGTGTGACAAAAGCCTGGGTTAATACACAATGACTGCCAAACGGAAAGAATGTTAAATCCTCCAAGGGAGAGAGAAGGAGGGAGAGAGAGAAGGAGGGGGAGAGAGGGAGGAGAGAGAGAGGAAAACAGGTAGAAATAGAGAACAAGAGGGAAACGACTGTAAATAATGGATGTGAAGGAGCCTGTATAGCTCACAGTGGGACATATAACCTGTAGGAGTCTTCCTGTCTAAAATGCGGGAAGCTGTTTTAGTGGTTGAGCGATGCCACATCAGGCCACTGTAGAGAATTGTATTTCTTTGTAATCATTTAGCCTTTTCTTCTATCTATCCTTTTTCTGTGTGTCTCACCGCAGCAGTGTCAGCTAATCACACACACACACACACACACACACACACACACACTTTTGTCTTAGTCTCTATTTGAAGTTTTGAAAGCATGGGGGAACGGCAAGGTTTTTCTAAACGCATCCAAACACACTCGTATAGTGTTCATATATGGTAAGAATTTAAAAAGGGTTACGAGTATTGCTCTGTGTCCGATCCTACAGTCAGTTATACATCTGCGTCACAATGTATATTTCCCTCTCCCAGACTACCAACACCTAAACACATTGAACTACACTTTGAAACAGTGCGTTCAACCAACACTGTCACCTAAGTCTTCAATACAAATGTTTTGATAAGGGGGTGCCTCTGAATTACAATCCTTTCCCCTGACTTGTGATATAAATTCAGGGATTCATGCATTATCAGATTTATTTACTTTTTTGTGCCCAAATATTTGGTCGGTGACACTGAAACCTATGATACGAGTTTACAATAACATTGGAGGATTCAATTGTGACGGCAGGAAAGTGTCTCTGTTATTTAAGTATGCACTAGTTTACTGTATAATTCGGCAAGTTTGGGAGGAAGAAACAGAAAAAGGTGGAGCCAGGTCAGATTATGAAACAATACTGCGAGTTGGCTGGACTTTCCTCTACCTTTCATTCAAAAGCTCTGCAATGGATCCTTCTTGATAAGAGTAAATAATGCATTTTGGTTGCATTTTATGTTATAATTTGTTTTTTCCAGCCCTACTCTTTCTGTTATGTCTGGGAGAGCCAAGTTTGCTCAAAAGAGGCAATGCGGCAACTGGTGCCTCTTGGCTTGCCCCCCTAATATCACCCCCTCCCCCTCCTGCACTTCCACACCTCTCTGATGCAATCAACCGCTCCTCCCAGCTCACTAGTTTTGCTTCTTGTTGGTTGCACTGTGCTGCCGATGACATCGTGAGAAAACACTGAAGAAATAAAAACATCACAAATGAGCCGGTACCAAAACACAAAGGGGAATCTGGGAAATGTATTTCTTCTCACTGCCCCTGATTCTTCTCCATAACACCACAACAACTTCTCATCCTTTTCTCACAAAAACAAAAAGCTCTGTAGTGGTGTTTATCTCCTCAACGTCTAGCTATTTGTGTGAGCGAGCGCTGGATGTATTGGAAGAGAGGATGGGGGGAGAGAGAGAGAGAGAGAGGGCACAGTGGGGAAGTGCAGGGGGGTTGGATGGGGGCAGGGATCAGCTTTCATCACACATGGGAGGAAAAGAA
Organism: Ammodytes dubius; assembly: GCA_026122265.1. NCBI lineage: Eukaryota > Metazoa > Chordata > Actinopteri > Uranoscopiformes > Ammodytidae > Ammodytes > Ammodytes dubius. The sequence continues at coordinate 5,720,423 of CM047528.1, read as the reverse complement.
GAAGAAGAAAAAGGAAGAGGGAGAAAAAAAACAGCGGCAGCCAAGAAGCCAAGAGAAAGTAGAAAAGAGAGAAGAGAATCGTAAAATGAAAAGAAAAAAAGAACGGACGGAAGGAAGGAAGACTGAACTGAATGAGCTTCACATCTCCCGCCAGATCTCCCTCTATCCATCCACCTCTCCATCCCTCCATCGCAGGCTGAATGTATAATGAGTTGTTTTCTGTTGCGCAGCATGGCAGGGTGTGGCGACAGCTGATATTTCATACCACAGGGCTTTAATTTCATCACAAGTTTATTTTTTGTGGAAAACACCAGATGAGTAAAATTGACAACAAATACGAGGGGCTAGTAAATCAAACAGGTTAGGGTAAATCATCCTTTCTTTTTGACATGACTGCCTCCAACGCTGTCAAAAGAGAGTCTCGGTATGAAAATAATAAGATAAGGAGAAATGTAAGATTTTACACACAAAGGGAAAGAAAAAGATGGAGATAGCTTGAAACCTCACATTACCACATTTAAAAAGAAATTCCAGGCAATTTTTTATGTGACATGACCTATTCTTATAACACAATCAATAATATGTTTGTATAGGCTATGTGCCATGTTATCCCTGCAATAAAACAATGCTTTTTCATGCATCTTTGAATGTTTGCATCATACACAAGTGTGCATGGCTAAAGTAGGCAGACACACTCCCAAAACCAATGCTATTCCCCCTTAAAAAATAATAATAAAAAAGGAAAAGTTTTTAGGATAATTGGTCATAGAGGTCCACATCTCTCCCTCAGCAGAGGAAGGGGAAAAATACGAGGGTTGGACTTTTTTACATATCACTCCCACTGCTGAGCAAGGCACACAGAGGTTCTTGGAAAGAAAAAAAGGGCTACATTCAAAAACGACTCAAAATGTTGCAAAATATCAAAGACGCTACAAGTTTTCCTCTTGCAAGAGGAGCACATGTGATGATGGGCAGAGGAAACTACTTAAAAATATAAGTCTTGACTCACGCGCAGCAAAGAGTGGCGCTATTTGTCGCCATGTTTTGACTCAATATTAAGACTAAAATAGGGACCGTGGAATACTCCCTTCACACACACACACCACAGCAAACAGTAACACTTCATTTGACTTCATTTCCACGTCGCAGCTAACGCTGCTAGCAGGAAAAACTTTGACAGTCCATGCGTTCTAAAGCATCCCGTTATGTAACCGGACACGGGGCCGTTTGAGAAGCATCTTTACTGAACTTAAAGAGCATTTCTGTGCCATTAGCAGGCTGAATTTACACGGAAGTCCTTCAGAACAGCTGGTACTCAGAGAGAAAGTGTGCCCTGTTGCTTTTATCGCCACACATGATATTCCTCCACTTCCTCCCCCACCGTGACAACATCAAAACAGATTTACTGAAACCACTTGTTTGAATGGCGAAAGTTTTAAATCCAACAGCTGCGACGTATGCTTTTTTTTAGGAAGTGAAACAAAGAAAAAAAAGGATTAATACTCACTCCTCTTCCCATGGTTGCTAAGACGTCAACTTAACTCTTCCCCAGTTCAAGACAAAATTGAGAAAAAAAATCCACCTTAAAAATATATTTACAATACCATCAACTTTAAAAAAAACTCTAAAACCAAACCAAACTCCTTGAATGTGCCCGTTATATTCTTTAATTTTTTTGTGTTATTTTTGTATTTTTTTATCTTCTTCTTCAGCACGTGTCACTCCTCCTGAACACACATCTGAGCTCGCGATCCGCCGCGGTCAGACCCTCCAATACTTATAGATGGCGTTCCTTCCATTGTGACGTCGACGCCGTTTGCCATGGTAACCCCACTGATGGAGGCGGGGCATCCTCCATTATTGGGCGTTTCTTTCTCTTTTTTTCAAGCTTACCATGCAGACAGACACACACACACACACACGCGCACACACACACCATTCACCACGGATAGAGAGTGATAAGTATTAATGCATATTATTATATTACATTAAAACAATGACATGTAAAAAAAAAGTTTGAGATGGTTAAAAGGCCTACACCACTTGTCTCCCACAACACACACATGTGCATACATGCATGCACACACCATCAACAACACCAGAATGTATTGCATGCCTGTCTGTGATATGATTAGGCTACATCTTTCTTAAAGTATATTACATTTTGTAAAAAAAAGAAAAGAAAAAAAAAAGCTGCTTAACTTTAGCTTAGCACAAAGACTTGAAATGAAAGGGGAGAATAGACCGTATCTAGGACCCCGAGTCAATCTGGCAGCCCGAGTCGATGTGGTACTCACACCGGCCAGCACCACTAAAACTCATGTTTTGATATGATAACTCAGGCAAAAACAAAGAATTGAAAAAAATTGCATTTTGCAGACAATTCTCCACAGTGTGGTTGCCTGGCAACTGCTCCTGGCCAAGATATAGTTGGCACCAAACCCCTATGAGGGATTGTTTTTAAAGTTTTTAAACTTCTGATTCATCTAGACCTAGACGTGCAGCAGCCAACAGCAGTGCGTTTCCATGTCCAGCAGTGAATCTGTTAAAACATAGAGCGTTCAAGTGTTATTTATGATACTGAAAAGTCAATAGTGCTTTCTTGAGATTCCACAGCACATGTGGTGGGCCCCTCTTTTGGCTGTGGGGCCCCCTGAAAGTTTCCCCCTCTTACCCCCCCTAACAATTAGAACTCCATGCCCATTGTTTCCTCTAACACACTTCTCTGTCTTCAAGACTTGTCTTGCAAGATATCTTGCAAACTGAATCACCTGCTAGCTGCTTAGCTGTACTGTAACCCATAGCAGCAGCAGCATCCTTGTGGCCTATTTGCATCTGCTCCAGGAGGCCATTAAAGGTGGAGTCAGAGACAGAGTCACAAAATCACTTTGTCAAAATCATTTGTGAATATCTCCTCCCGATTTTGCTACCTGCCTGTGCGAAAACTGGCGTTTGTTATACATAACCTTTGTTAAATACCTGTTTAGTTTACAGAGCCTAGGTTGAGTATTAACACCCAATTTTCTTTTCAGCGCACACACAGTACGGACAAAACTGACAACAAGCATTCTCCCAGAAAACCCTCTCATCCAAACACAAATGAGAGATTCAGTAATTCATCCCTTGATCTAAGCCTGAAGCACAAGCATTTAGTCTGTGTGTTTCAGCCTCACCTGCATTATGCAAAGCCTTACCAGAGCATCAGTATGTTATATATATAGGCTACCCCTACAGCTTTAACTAACGGCTGAGACAGATTACGTCTTGTGCGCTGCCCTTTTCAGACATAAAGTAGACCCGGGCAGGAGGAGGCTGCCATTGGAGCGCCATTGTATCCTGCTAGGTGTAAGAGCGTGGCACTCACTGTCTGGCTCCCTGTGTATTCTAATAGACCTTATCAGTGAACCTGGAGAGCACTTCTTCTACATCAAACTGACAAGATAAAACCTCAGACAGGTCAAACACAGACAGGAAAGGTTTCAGTGCTCCATGAAAGGGGTTCTGCACGGACGCACGCACACACACACACACACACACACACACACACACACACACACACACACACACACACACCACACACACCCCCACACACACACACACAACACACACACACAACCTTGCTCACACCTAGCCGTCCTCTCTTGTATCTGCTTGGGCCTACAACCTCTTCTCCTAAGCAAGATTCTAAAGCACAACATATCCATAGAATAAACACAATTCAAGAGTCAACAAAAACAAAGTCAACGTAAAAAGAACAAGTGGACTTCAATTCACAGATGGACACACAGCGGCAAGCCCTGGAAGCTGTGTGGTGTATGTGTGTGTTGTGTGTGTTTTGTGTGTGTGTGTGTGTGTGTGCATATGCTCAGAGGTGTTCTTGTGTCAGTGCGTACATGTTGGAGTATCGGATGTTGTATTTTAATTTTTTTGTCGAGTGTGTTCACATCCGTGCATGTGCGATCGGTGTGAGCTCACGTGTTGCTCTAAAAATAGCCGAGATTTTATTTAGATGTTGGAAAGAAAGATTGTGCTCTCAAATGAGTCGCCATAGCAACAGGCACGTTCATGGGGGGCCCTGCTTGTGAACGAAGGATGAAGCCATGATAGTGTTAGTGTCTGTCTGCTGCCTCTCTCTCTCTCTCTCTCTCTCTCTCTCTCCTCTCTCTCTCTCTCTCTCTGTATCTCTCTCTGTATCTCTCTCTATCTCTCTCTCTTCCTCAACGCTCAATCCGTCTCAATTGAATGGCTTTATCTGGCTGACACTTCATCAGAAAGAATATTAACAATGCAGCGAAGAGAGACCTCTCTCTCTCACACACACACACACACAATAAACAGCTTTCAAATGATATCAAGATGATCAATTGCATGTCTTGAAGTGTGCCCAACAAAACGCCAATGTTTGCTTTGACGCTGCGTTTTTTCCTCTCTATCATATCAAGTCAATTCTCTCACATCCCTCCATCTTTTTGTCTGCACAATATGCTGCCTCTCTCACACATAGCATCCTCTGCTGTGAAAAAGAAAACTTAAAGAAAACCTGATTGGAAGGTTCAAATGATTGGAGCTGAATTGGTACAGGTTTCGCTAATGACTAGTCCATCATTTCTTGCCTGCGAGCTCAAGTGCCTCGCGAGTGTATGTGAATGAGACCATCTGTGACCAGGTTGGTATGATGATTGCTTACGATTGTTTACACACACACACACACACACACACACACACACACACACACAAACACACTCAAAGGAGAAAGGGGCCCTTCATAATGACCGGGGTAAACACATAGAAGATAGCAATAGAGTGGCCTGGGTTCATTTTCACTGAGATTTTCTCTTTGCATTAGCGTTCAACAGAGCGTCAATCCCTCGCAAACATCCATTGTGGCTGTCTAGTCCTTGAGATAATGGCTACACAAAATGCACACCACACACACCACAAAGCACAACACACACACACACAAAATGCAAACACACACATAGCCCAGTAGCAGATAACACTGACACAATTAGTGCATTAAGTGATTAGCCAATCAGCAGAATATTAACTGGTTCGAATGGGATGATCAACTACGTTAGTCCCACAAAATCCAACTATATCGCAAAGGGACGTGTTGTTTTGCTAAGTAGTAGGTATTGTATGTGGCTGATAGATACCTGCTTGATATGCTACTTTCAACACATTAAAACCAACCCAAAACATCCAATTTGCCTAGCGAAATGTAGGTTATTCATTGGTTTATTTCAAATGATTGTCCCCTCTCTGTACTCTTTGTGTCAGGCTCTGCAGCTCAACAGAAGTTTAGGAACTGTTGAGGTGGATAATCCCGCTGCATGGGTCAACGGATTTGACTCACTGGCACATACCTATCTGAACAACATCCTGCTGTAAAACCCTTCACCTTGTCAGAGCAAAAACTCAAAGAAACAAACAATCAAAGCAGCCTCGATGTACAATGGTACGGAAATGTTTTATTGCGAGTGACATATACATCAAGACATTCTTAATTTAATCCATGTTTTTGTGTTGTTTTGGGTTCTGTCTTTAACATTTTTTTTAGACAAATATGTAACATGGCAGTAAAATAACGATGAAACACTGACTTTCGTCCTCCGTGTCTGTGTGTGTGTGTGGTGGGACTCAGTAGTACGTCTCTTGCTCCACCCAACCTAGAAGAAAACCAAAGGAGACACAATTAGGGACATGTTTTTGGGATATTTTGATTGACATTTAGGGTCTAAATTCTCATTGGACAAATCAAAAGACTGGATATAACAGGATGATGCCACCAGTGTCATTTTCACAGTGGAAAAATGGTCGACTTGTTTTTTTCTAACTGACTGTAACACATTATTCACATGGATGGGCAATGGAATGTTCATTGATCTGTGTTGCGGGGCTCAGATGCTACACACCCCACATTCTTCACAGCACACACACACACACACACATTATAAATGGTGGTGGGTTGGGGGTTCAAATCCCAACTGGCCTTGCTATCTGCTACAGGCCACTGGTCTGTGGGTGTGGGGGACGCAGTTGTGGAAGGATAACACATGTAGACACGACGGCACATGTGCATACTAAACATACTAACACCCATATGATGTTTTGCACTAACCTGAATCATAATTCACTGATGCATGGCCGCTTTTGCTCTCTGTATCAGGCATTATGCTGTAATATTTGTATTAGATGCAATTTTCAGCCAAGCAAATGGGTCTTCTAAATGCTTTGTTTAGCTTATGAAATAGGATGATTGTCTAAGACCATGAAGGCACACCTAATAACTGGGTTTTCATATGGACAGCAATCAAATTTGATGTGACTTCTTTCTGAATATCATTCCTAGTTGGCCCAAAATATAATCATTCCTTTTCAAAGAGGAGAGGCAGAAACTGTGTCATATAAAAGCTTTAAAACAGAGGGAGTAGGGAATGTCTTACCGCCTGGGTTGCGTCGGAGGATATATCTTCTGCCTTCATCATAGAGGAAGATGAGGAGGGAGTAGGGGAGGGCACAGAACCACCAGCATGGCCTAGAGGATGGAGGGACGGACAGACAGAGTTACCAACATGTGACAAAGTATAAAAATTACAAACAACACTATCTATATCTACAGCTAGTTGAAGTCTGAGCATGGTGTTCAATACCATCACAGAGAGTTTTACAGGTACAATATAGAGTTGGTTTGAATATGGGAAGAACGGAGAAGAAAGAGTCAAAGAAAGACGCAAAAAGCCATAATGAGTAGAAGGAGATTTCAGAGCTAACAGCTTAGCATGCCCTTGCTGCTCTCTCTCTTTTCCTCTCTGTTGGGGAAACTGTCTCATTAGTGCTACGGCTTTCTCTTGCCTCATTCTGCCACTGGAGTGAAAATTACCGGTGACACAGGATGATATCCACAACCATCTTTTAACAAGATAATGATGAGATACAAAAAAGCCTAAAAAAACATAGACTTATACTGCAGCAGCAATGGAAAAACAGAGCCAGAGCGTAAGGCTGCACTGATTACACGGGCCTCTGGCAAATGTAGTGCCAGTAAATCATTAGAAAAAGGACAAAAGTTGAATATTTTATTAGGTATATGTGTATTGTGTTGGTGGTGTGTGGGGTGTGTGTATGTGGTGTACTCACTTGAGGGGATACATTCTGAGGGCAACGTCCATGCCCGGGCAATATGACAGGAAGGCAGCCAGCGCTGTCTCCTCGAACAGTCCAAAGATGAGGATGCGATTCCTGTGGTGGAGCGGAAACATTAACAAGTTAGAACAAAGATAATTTTGCCTTTAACAGCTGAAGATATTCAGCATTAAGGTGAAAGCGTCAAGCCGGTTTGAAGTTGTGTTGTTGGTGTGTACGTACTTCATTCCTTGCTGCAGGATGGAGTTCCTCCTGGTTTTACAGATGATGAGATCGGCCCACTGGACGATCACGATACTGGCGAAGAAGGACGTGTGGCAGGTGAACTCTATGATCTTTCTGCGTTCGTATGTCTGGATGAGAGAACGTTTCAAAGAAAGATGAGAACATTTTCTTCATTTTCCACACAAGAATAAGAGAATTATGAAGAAATATTAGCACATCATTAAACATTAAAAAATGGCGTCACTCACCCACTGCTGTCCGTAGCTGTCTTCCAGGTCGTTAACCATTTTATCGTCCCAGTTCTCTCTGATTCCAATAAGATCCATGGGCAGGAAGCCGTTTTCAGCCAGGATCACAAAGTAGGTGAAGAACCCAGCTGTGGCTTGCATCATACCTAACAGACAAGAAAGGGAAAGGTGTTATAGCCTCCAGAAACCTAAAATAGTCAACATCTGTGGATGATATCAAAGTGGGGTGTGTCAAATAGCTTTTACAAAAATCTGATTGAATTTTTTTAATTTTTTAGAAATATTATAAAATCTAGAACGTCTGTCAGGACTTTTTGCTTTGGCCTTATCAAAAGGTATCCATGGCAACAGTCATTTTTTTTAGTTTTTAAAGAGCGTTTGGGCAGAGAACTGCTGTGATTGGTTCAAAATACTTGTTGTGTAATAAGAACCAGAGCATAGTCCACCTTATTTTAAACAGAATGTATGTAAAGTTTATCAAACTTAAATGACAATACACAGTATTTAATTTGGATTAGTAAATATGCCTAACTCTTTCCAAATGTAAATATCATGCAACTAACTCCCACAATTACATAGTTTGAAGGATTTTGTGGATTTGGGTTTACAGAGACTTTACCAGTAGAAATCATCTCTATCTTTACCATGTTCATCTGAAACATAGTGGATGGAAAATTATCAAGTGAATATCATTCAGGACATCATTAGGTCTACTTACCGATCTGTCCGTAGGCTATGCTGATGAGCCTCTCGTTCACCAGTTTGTCTGTTTTGGGGTTTCTGGGCTGTCTCTTCATGATGTCGCTCTCGGCTGCTTCATAAGCCAGGGAGATGGCGGGGACCTAGGGAGACAATCAACAAATTTAAAAAAGTTAAATTCACATAATGTATGATTTTTTTTTTGGATAACTTTCTCGCACAGATTTTAAATGGTGTCAAGAAATAGGATAATGTGATCTTTACCATGTCAGTTCCCAGGTCAATACAGAGGATGGTGACAGTGCCCAGGGGCAGAGGGATGTTGGCGATGATGAACAGGAGGAAGGGTGAGATCTCGGGGATGTTACTGGTCAGAGTGTAGGCGATGGACTTCTTCAAGTTGTCAAAGATCAGACGGCCTGTCAAATAGTGATTTGGGGAATTAATATTGCTTTTTTGCAGTCTGTATTCCCACATTTCTGCATGTTTTAATAAGCCTTGCAGCAGTTGTCGAGTCTTTTACCTTCTTCCACTCCGGTAACGATGGAGGCAAAGTTGTCGTCCAGCAGGATCATGTCGGCCGCCTGTTTGGAGACGTCGGACCCAGCGATTCCCATGGCAACGCCAATGTCGGCTTTCTTCAGAGCGGGAGAGTCGTTAACGCCGTCACCTGTCACAGCCACAATGGCTCCCTATGGAGAGAGAGAGAGGGAGGGAGGGAGAGAGAGAGAGAGAGAGAGAGAGAAGAAGTGTTATGATGTCCACATTGTGATGGATGTATTATATCAAAGCCCCTGTAAACCCAAATCGACAAAATCTTTCCAACTGTGTAATTTGGGGAGTCAGTGCATGATAGTAAAGCATCTGAAAATAGTTATGCATATTTATCAATCCAAATGAAAGATTTTGTCATTTAAGTTTGATGAACTGTACATAAATCGGTTTAGATGAGGCGGGGCTAAGCTCTGGTTCTTATGACACAGAAAGTATCTTGAACCAATCACTGCAGTTCTCTGCCTGAATGTTCCATAAGAACAAAAACTTTGATATCATATTTAGTATTTTCCAGTTTTCCAGAGGCTTTTTAACAGGGCATTTTTTCCAAGCTCTCAATCCAAAGTTGTATCCATTTGGTGCTTACCTGTCTCTGGCATCCTTCCACAATGATCAGCTTCTGCTGTGGGGAGTTCTGGCGAATACGATCTCAGTGTGGTACTTGAGGATGTCGTCAAGGTTCTCTACGCTCATGTCCTTCAGCTCACCGCCGTGCACTACGCAGGCCTTGGCATCTCTGGGGAGGACAACAACAGCAGCGGCATTAGGACAACAGTTGTACGCATCACATCCTGTTTGTTTTATTTTGGGAGACAGACACATTCTCAGCCTGAAAAATGATGGCATTGACAGTGAAATAATAATAAGATATAATATGACCTGCTACAATATTAGACCCTCACTAAGGAATTTTACTTTTTTCATTATCCAGTATTATAAAGTTATATGTATGGGCACAGTATCTTAAAGAGTGACTGTGTGGTCTAATGAAGAAACAGTTCATCTACCAGGCCAGACACAAGCCTAGATTTATTTAGTCTGCAGTCAATAAATGGTAAGAGCCTTTTTGGCTGAGTGGACTGCAGAACCTTGTTAGCCAATGCTGATTAGATTTTGCTCTATTCTTATAGGTTTGAGTAAGAATAGGCACAAAAACAGGAAAAATAGTTGATTTACAATTTCAAAACATGTTTTTTTCTTAATATTTTGTCAAGAAAATGCTCAAAATGTTCAGGTTAAGCTTAAGGGGATGTTCTAACCTGGGGTTGACCTCTGACACTGGTACATTCAGACGGGCAGCGATGTCTTCAACGGTCTCGTTGCCTTCTGAGATGATACCCACACCTTTAGCGATAGCCTTGGCTGTGATGGGATGGTCACCAGTCACCATGATAACCTTGATACCAGCGCTCCTGCATTTGCCCACAGCGTCGGGCACAGCAGCACGAGGAGGGTCGATCATGGACATGAGGCCAACGAAGGTCAGGTTCTCGGTGGGGAAGTTCATTCTCCTCGCCGTCAAACTCAAAGCCTACTGGGAACTGGTCGTCAGGCAGGTTGAAATGGCAGAAACCTGAGTAGGACAAGAACAAAATGCTCTTCAGAGTTCACAGATTCCATTTTTTTTTGAATCGCAACAAAATACTTGAAGATGTAGCTAAAGAATGGAGCCCCGTCGTACCCAGTACTCTCTCTCCCAGTCCTCCCAGCTCCACGTAGGCGTTCTGGAAAGCGTCTTTCATCTCGTCGTCCAATGGCACCTCTTTGCCCCCGAGCAGGATGGAAGAGCAGCGGTCCAGGATCCTCTCTGGAGCTCCCTTCATCACCAGCAGATGCTTTGGTCTCTCCAGGAGTATCGTTTTTGTGAATGGACAGCTGTGGCACAAGAGGAAGGCCGGATTGAAAAAACTTGTTTTGGAATTGCCTATATATTGTAATTACACGTTGATCTAAAACAAGTCAATTAAAGGTGCAGTGTGTTATATTTTGTGGCATCAAGTGGTGAAAGTTCTAGGGTGCAACGCTCTCTTGGTAATCCCTCCCGTACAAATAACTCCAGAAGCTGCAGTCGCCTTCAAGGACAAGAAGCTAGTTACTAAGGATGGCATCATCCACCACTGTATTTATTTATTCTATAGCACTCCTTCTTTGTCTTCCAAGTTGTGCATTTCTCCAGGACACCCACAATCAAAATGCATATGTCCGTTAAGTTTGTCCATTCGGTGCTACTGTAGAAACATGGTGGTGCAACATGGCGGCGTCCGTGTAGAGTGACCCGCTCCGATGTAGATATAATATTATTACATTAATTCAAACATACTTGTGAATATTATAGTCCATTTTTCTACCAAGTCTTCTAAAAAATGCCAATACATTCTACACACTGCACCTATGAGAAATAGAATAACCCCAACCACTAGAGGGCGTAAATAAACATTTACCTTAGATACCACCAAATTCTTACTTCTCATACAATGTTAGTTTATTGGGGGATTTGACTCTGCATCAATTCACACACAGACAGACCACATTCTGAACACTATTCACAAGCTGTAATGATTGGTTAAACTACAAGGACTGTACCTGATATTTGTTGGTGGAGTTGAAGGGGATCTCACAAGACTTGTAGTACTTGTCTCTCATGCCGTTAACGGATCCGCAGCACAGCTCAATGCACTTCAGCAAGGCAGCTTCTGAGGCGTCTCCAGCCACATCTCTCTGTGCGTTTAAAACATAGACAAAGATATGGATTGGTTGACTTGACCCAAATGGTGTAGCACAGTGGTCAAGTTTACAGTACAAAAAGCTGTTTCAGTCATTCTCCTCCCTCTGTGCAGTCTGTGAAACTTACCAGTACTCATTAAGATATAAATCTGCCTAGCCATGTTTTGCAATGGTCGCAGATCTATATTTCTCAAGAGTCTTTAATTATGTTAGTGCTTTTGTAATGCAGTCTGGCTGTATTTGTATTTGGTTGGATCCAAAAAGTTCCCCGCCAAGTTATAATGCCAACTCAACTCCCACACAATTATATGATTACATCCAATTCAAGAACATTGAGATCGTGTGACAACGAAAGCATGTGTTAATGATATCTCCATTCATACTTTAAAGGTGCACTATGTAACTTTTGGTGTCAAAGTCAACATTTTCTTAGTTATATTCTCACTGAATAAACTGAATAAAAAAACTCTGTTTGGATTTTATGTTGACAGAATTATGCAATACTGAGAATAACATAAAAAAATTTATGTTTTGTGAACTAATTTCAGGCTTAGCAAACGTAAACAAATGCCCCTTCCATGAACCTGCATATGCACCTTTAATTATTTAAACTCCTTTGTGGTGGTCAGAATGGTGAACTAGAGCAAAATGTTTAGTTGTTGGTAACCGGAGGAGTTCAAAGGTGGTATTGTTTTTTGCTTTTTTCACCTTCAGGATTGGGACGTTGGTCTGCTCTGCCAGGAAGACAGCGCGGTTACACAGCCCGGCGACTCTGGCCAGAGATGCCCAGGTGGCTGAGCTGCGGTCGAAGGAGGTTCCACTCTGGTTCTCGGTGGTGTCGGCCTCGTGGATCTGGTTGTCGAACCACATGTGGGCCACGGTCATCCTGTTCTGGGTCAGCGTGCCCGTCTTGTCGGAGCAGATGGTGGAGGTGGAGCCCAGGGTCTCCACAGCCTCCAAGTTCTTCACCAGGCAGTTCTTCTTGGCCATACGCTTGGCAGTCAGGGTCAGACACACCTAGAGATAGAAAACCAGGTGTTAATAGACACATGTAAACCTGGTCTAAAATAGTAAAAAATATATATATAAAAATTATGATGTCTCAATACGCTTTTACAAAAATCTGATTGAAAATCAATTTTCATAAATATTGATTTAAAGATTTTGTGGATTAAGGTTGACAGGGACTTTAACAAAACGTACTGTATAATGAAACAAATTAGACATGGACATTAGAACTCACAGTGACAGTAGCCAGGAGACCTTCTGGCACGTTGGCTACAATGATACCGATGAGGAAGATGACGGCCTCCAGCCATCCATACCCGAGGATGAGGGAGAGGATGAAGAAGGACACACCCAGGAACACAGCCACACCGGTGATGATGTGGATGAAATGCTCGATCTCCTTGGCGATGGGAGTTTTGCCGCCCTCCAGACTTGAGGCCAGGCAGGCGATACGACCCATAACGGTACGGTCTCCGGTGTTGACGACGATTCCTTTGGCAGTACCTGGAGACAGCAGGAGATGTTGATTTCTATTTAATCTTCTTTAAAAATTGCACAGCATTTTCATAACGTTATTTGACTAAATGGGCTAAATTTGCACACACCCAATCACACACACATAGCAGCAGCTACCATGCATGGCACAAGCTAACTATCGGGAGCTATTAGGGTTCAGTGTCTTGCCCAGGGACACTTCGACATGTGGCGGGGAGACGGGGGATCGAACCACCGACCCTGCAACCCAGGGGACGACCGCCCCACCGCTTCGCCACAGCCGCCGTTGATTTGACTAATTATAAATGTATGTTAATTCATTTTGACCCAGTGATTTTCTGTTTACCTTCAACACAGTTGGTGGAGAAGAAAACAATGTTCCTGGTCTCCAGGGGGTTGTCGTTGGAGAAGTCAGGAGTACGAGACTGGGGCTCTGATTCTCCGGTCAGGGAGGAGTTGTCAACCTGAAGGAGCACAATGGAAGAGCAGGAATGAAATATCAAAGATATCCAGATACGTGAACATGACATGATGTCTACAGCACTATGTAATGTAAAAGGAAGACGATGTTAGTCATTATTGTTACAGTTGGGTCTAAGTAAAATTCAAACTAATCAACAAATAAGATAACTTTCTAACTGAGAAAATGTTGTTTTGACGTATGGATGTTAGCCTTTTTTCAGAAATGTTGTTAAGAGGAAGTAAACTGATGCTAAAAGGTGCACTATGTAACTATGGATGTGTCGGAGGAGTGAACATTTTCTACGGAATATTCTCATTCCGTAAAGACACCAACCTTGCAGGCGGATGCAGAGACGATTCTCAGATCAGCGGGGATCCTGTCTCCTCCCTTCACCTCCACTAGATCTCCCACCACCACCTCCTCTGCGTTGATGCTGCTCTTCTCTCCATCACGGATGACCAGGGCTTGCTACAAGTGTGAAAGGTCATTGATCAATACGTTTTTCAATGCTACTTTTTTCATGTTCAAGAAAAAAAACTTTGACATGGACATGATGGTAAAATGTCAGGAAAAAGCCCCTCACCTGTGGGACCAGGTTCTTGAAGGAGTCCATGATCTTGGAGCTCTTTGCCTCTTGGTAGTAGGAGAAGCATCCAGTGATGATGACCACAGCGGAAAGCACCACACCCAGGTACAACTGCAAGAAAGAGAGAGAAGAGATGGTTTGTCAGTGTCTCCTTCGTTGATTTTTTTGAATTCTTTAAACGATAGATGGAATCCTGCTTACGTTGTCATTGGCCGGTTCGTCTTCTCCGGCTGCCTGGATACCGTAAGCGAGGAAGCAGAGCAGCGCACCGATCCACAGCAGCGTGGAGAAACCGCCAAACAGCTGGAGAAGGCAAGAGATAAACAACAAATCAGGTTTCAAAACTTAGGCTGCTTTTACAATCTGGCTACAACAACATTTACATTTGGAGTTTGAATATGCAAAATAGCTTTGATGTTTTTGCATTGAAAATAGTTCACTCCTTAAAATGGAAATTCAGTCCAGAAAGTGACTTTCTTTTTACCTGTCTACAGAACTTGACCCATTCGGGCGTCGTCGGGGGAGGTGTGAGGGAGTTGGGGCCATCGCGGGCCAAGACCTCCTTTGCTCTGGCGCTGGAAAGACCCTGAAAAGACACACAAAGAGAAGAGGGAGTTATAGACTAAATTATCTGGCCTGTTGGTCTATTCCCCCCCCCCCCTTCTGTCTTTGTCCTCATTCACTGGAAGGAAACAGTTCCTAAGGACACAACTCATGTTTCCTGCTGAGCTGCTCTATTTGGTAAACAGGTATTAACTCAGGAGGAGGTGGATTACAGCTAGGTTGAAACAAAACAAAAGAAAGCACATCCACAGGAAGAAAGATCCCAGTAATCGTACAATTACTGCTTCCTCTCTACATGATTCTGTGTAATTACACGGCAAAGAAATGTCTAATTATAAGCCTGTGATGTGGAAAGAGTGATAGCAGTGTGACAAAGGGAGACAGGACAATCAGGTTGTATCTCTATTAGCAACGAGCTATCTGCGTTCTTCAACAAGTCCAAGGTCACATTGGCTAGAAGTGTAAAAGCATAAATGGAGAATTAAGGTTAAAGTGTGGCTGAAGGACGGTCTCCTTTGGAAGGGTTCCAGGAGTTGAAAAGCAGCATTTTTGTCTTGTTGGTAGAGTCAATAAGACCGGTGTACCCGCGAGAATGGAGTCTTTGTTATGGGGCAAACTCCGACAGATCAGATTTCCGCAGATAGTCAGGTCTTTTTGGCCGGTGTAAGATTCTATTAAGTTGTGTAATGGGATTCTGTGTGTGCGTCCTTGGCTTGATGAACACCACAGTCCAAACATAAAAAGCACATTTCCACTTTTTTTCTGTATGTACAATGTGTCATTTACTGACACTTTAAATTGTCAGTCCACCCAAATTACATTACTCCTCTGATATAAGGTACGTACTTAAATGGTGGATGAATACATGGCAACATATCAATAAGTGTACATTGTGTCTGTAGTTGTGTGACACACACACACACGCACACACACACGCACACACACCACACACACACACACACACACACACACACACACACCACACACACACACACACACACACAAAACACACACACACACACACACACACACACACACACACACACCACACACACACACACACACACACACACACACACACACACAACACAACACACACACACCACACACACCACACACACACACACACACACACACACAGAAGGCATGCTCACCCTGGATAGGTCAGTTCATATTTTCGGTGGAGCTCATCCAAGGTTAACTTGTGATCATCCTATAGAGAGAGAGAGAGAAAGAGATTGAAAGACATTACAAAAAACAAATCCATTTTATAACAAATAGCAAACACTATCTCCTTTAAGGATTAAAAAATGACCTGTCATGTCCTCCAGAGGGACACTGGATGACTAGACAGCATGGGCAGGATTATGGATGCACACCGGCCCAGAAACAGTGTGATTTTAAGATTAGTCAAAGCTAATACACACATTCCAGTAAAACGAGTGTCCGCTGACGAGTGAAAAGTCACAGCCAAACACCAGGGCTAAGCCGACATGAGCTAAGTTATGTATGGACTCATCCAAGCAGTCAGTATGCTGCGAGCAAACAGTCCATCCAGCCGAATCAATGTTACCCAACTGATTACCCCCCAGTGTATTGCTCACCCATGGGTGGAGCACACTCTTTCAGGTTCTGAGCTCAACTATCGTAAACACGAGGTCCATCAAAATGACTTTGCTGGCGGATTTGATCAGCTAAATGGTTGGTTTCAGGTACATTTTGACCATGGAGCATGTATATTTGTTGTGTTAAGAAAGTTTCATCCAGTCGAAATCTATTTATTTTTCAAATGAAAGAGCGTTTGGATATGCAAATAAATAGTGGATCTGCAAATGAACAACCAAAGAATGTGGCACATTCATGCGCCTATGCTGAGTTTTTTCTGAATAACGCTTTCAGTGAGGGAATGAATAGAGAGTCTTCCAATGTTTAATTTTGTTGTTGTTTTATACCTTTATACATATAAACAAAAGATCAGCCAGATTTTGATTAATGTTTTATTTAAAAATAAACTTGTTTGTATGAGCTGCGGTAAAAGCAAGCCCTCAAGTTCCCTATAAATAGATGGCAGCTTTGTTTGCAGCTGCTGTTGACTTCATAGTGAACGAATGAATGGGAATTAATGAATAAGCAAATGACTGAAGCATCAGTTCACACCACTCAGTGACTCAGTGTGCCATTATAATTAAATAACTTACTTTGAGCTATTAAATAAAACGGTTTAATCATCCACTGCTTAGAGTACGTACAGTAAAAACACTCTGCCCAAAATAAGACATTTACATAATGGTAATTTGACCACTGAAAATTGAAGTGACGCTGGTTATGCAGTGGAGAAAATGGGTGTAATTGAATGGTTCTGCCTGGCTGGCCACTGTTTTTCATTACAATAAATGAGCAAAGTGTTCCATGCTAAATGTGCCATGGATAATGTTTTATTACATGCCCCAAACTACTTATTTTCTGTTTTTGCTGTTGAGGAAATATGTTGAGGAAATATGTTCCCTAGCTTTCATTCTCTGGCTCAAAACCTCACACATTTGGTTAATGTCTGGATGGCCAAACACATGCTCCTGGACCAGTTTATGAAATCAAATTGAAAAGGAATCTATATTTAGCCATTTTTTTTCCTGCTGGACTTTGTCACATTTGATCCAATCAGCGATCTGCTCTGCGTTGCTATGGGAATATGCTGCATCGTCTTTAGCTGGACTTTGCTATCACAGTTATAATATGATGGTGCAAGTACGATGAAGCAATAATCATTAACATGTTAGCTTTATGGGCTCCATTGAGACCCACCTACACTCTCGCTACTGTTTCACTACCGCCCAATATGCTATTATTCTTTAACCACAGTTCAAATCTGAAACGTGAGGATCATTAATACATGACAGCAAGTCATTGCTGCCCTTTCTTTTCCCAAAGTCAAACTTATGTTGCACCTTAAAGACTTTCTGAAGACCCAATAAAGTAGTCGGTAGATACACATTAAAGGCAGCGCCGGCTGTTAATTGCAGTAAATGATATGCTAAGTCGGGGAGTTTACGGCAGAGTGGCGATATGGTTGCTATGGCATTGAGATGTCCTTCAGCAAAGGCAGGACTTTGAGATCTAGTTAAGACATACGGCCACACTAATCATTAATATGTCACCAAGATGGGCATATTATTACCTATTAGCCTGCAGTACTCTGTGACCTGCTCGGTGACATTGGACAGAGACTGTTGGTTTGATTCTAATTATTAAGAATTAATTATAAAACTGGCAACAAGCCATCGTCATTTAACTTAGAGACCTACCGAGACCTGCAGCATATTTGCAACAGGCTTGACAGCATCAATCTACACCTTTACTTCATGACCTTGTGAAAGTCAAAGAGCATTTTGCATGAATGAAACATCATTCAAGCAGAATGACCAAATATCTAAATAAATCGTTTTTTAATATTATCAAATCATTAGTGAGACATTTTAACATGGCACGTCCACCAATGCATACTTAGTGCTTTGGGGTGAACATGAGACCTACATCTGCCCGCTGACCTTGTGAAGGACATTATCTATGGACGTTAAAAGGCGCTTTGTCTTTCAATAAGCCGTTTGGAGGATCGTTCACAGGACCAACATAAAAGTATGGAAAGCTTTGGCAAACTTTTCAACAAGACCAAGACTTGAAGTTAAATAAGTTTTTTTCTGCCTATAAAATGCCATGGTTTACACTTTAAAACAGACAGCTTGAAATCTTATTGTGCCCTTTTGATTGACTAGGCGATGACATTTTAATGCAAGAGCGTCTCACTGACCTTGGGGGAAATGACCTCAAGCGGCTACACATTCAGAAAATGCTGACACCGGTGGAAATGAGGGCGGCTGCTCTACACAGGATGTCTGAAAAACCACCTTAACGTCTACATCTGCAAGTGTACAACTCTGTTACAAAACTCTGTACATTTGAGAAACCTGCGTGCAGTAGAGCCTGTTTAGCAGCCGCACAACTGTTGCAAGAGCTCAATTGAACTTGCCCTACTGTTAAACTACCAAGGAGCTCAGAGAGAATTTGGAAGCAGATTATACATGACATATTTACAAACTGTGGGGGGAAAAAAGTCGACTAGTTTTCTATGTTTGGAGAAACTGTAGTCAATAATAAAAACCCAACTTCTCACACAACATTTTACCGCCAATTGAGCTCAGCATGACTTAAGGAGTTAAGTATAGCTGTGTGCACTGCTTAATAACATGTGACAGTGCATGCAATCTGTATGAAATACGACGCAGACAGCCACATCTCATGTGACTCGCCGTGAGGTCAAAGCTTGTTCTCAGTTGTGACTGTGACCGATGGTAGCTACTTAACACTGGCCAAAGAGTGTTAACACGGCCTGAATGAGGCTGCCATTAGGTATGAATGGACTGTTTATGAGTAAGGGAGGACATGGTTGTAAAGTGCAGGAGGTCATTCTACTAAGCACTTGTTCCTTTCAGTTTCAATTGATTCTAAAAGTTACAAATACATTTATAAAGTCACTTTAGACTACAGTACTACCTTACAATCTTGCCATAGTCGTGTACTCAAGATAATGACTGGTTTAATATGAGCTTGTGTACTCACCATGTCCACTTCTTTCTTCAGGTCAGCCATATCCCTCTCCTTCTTCTCCTTCTTGGACTTCTTGCTCCCTCCATCGGAGGTAGCCGCCAGTTTGTACTCCTCTTTTCCTCTCTGGATTGAAGAAAGTGAGACATAGTAGTGAGCTTGTGAGTGAGGCTGGCCACACGTGGGACATTCGCTGTCTGAAAGCTTCCTCTTTTAGTTGCACGAGTTTAAGAGCAGAAATGCCGCGTCAACACTGCTGTTCAAACACACTGTTAAAACGCGCGTTAATCATTGCTTGGAAGACTGCGAATGAAAAAGAAAATCTCAAATTTCAGAAGTTTTGAAGGCTTCTCAAAACTTCTTTAAAAGTCCTTAAACTTGCCTCGCACAGAAGATTTTGAAACTAAAGTTGCAAAGTACTTCAAGGCAATCCATAACTGTCAACCCTTTAACCAATAAATTGTGAGTGAAAGTTTGCTCTGAAGTGAAAAACATAACTGGCCTAACCTCCGGCCCTGAATTCTTAAGACTCTTAGCAAACTAGGCCAAAAGCATGTGACAAAGTAGCAATACTTACTCCCAGCCCCATGGTTGCGACGCGAGTCTGAGAACAGTCAATCCAATTGTCTTTTTAAATTGCAGCTTTCCTACTCCGCCTCTCTCTCTCTCACACACACTCTCTCTCTCTCTCTCTCTCTCCCTCTCTCACACAACCCTGTTGCGTACTGTGTCTTCCGCACTCCCCCAGAGCAGAAGAAGATAGGTTGCTTGACATAACCATACCTTTATAAGCACTGGGGTTCACCTGCCCTAATGGGAGGAGCTTGGGGGGAGGGGTTGTGTGTGTGGGTGTGTGTGTGTGTCTGTGTGTGTGCGTAACAGGACAGGTGAGTAGTAACTGTAGTGCTGGGGTTGGTGGGGTGGGGTGGGGTGGGGGGGTGGGGGTTACTGGTGCAGGGAGCCATTGGTTGGAGGAGGAGTACAGGAGAAAGGGGGAGGGCTCAATCTTGCTCAACTTCCCTGTTTTGTTCTCGCCGCTTCCCCTCTCTCTTCTTGCACTCTTCACTCATTTACTCTCCTTCCTTCAACCCATTGTCATTTTCTCTCCGCTATGCTTCATTTCAACCTTGGTCCGGACAAGCGACAAAATGCCCACGCCCTTCAACTCTAGCAAAACCCTTGCATGCACTTCCTGTGTGTGTGTGTCTGTGTATGCGCCAGTTAGTTTACAGTACAAACAGGGATGAATGAAAGAAAAGGTCAAGATAGTAGAATAGTGAATGAGAGACAGAGATGAAAAATAGAGCTACAGAGGTGAAAGTCCAGTTCTGCACGGTGACTGATTGTCGAAAGCTGAATAAAGAATAACAATGGCTGAAAAAGAGAAAGAGAGAGACAAAACAAAAATAGATGAGAAGATGATTTAAATCTGACAGGATATGTGTCTCCCAAGGGCTCAGGGTTGAGACAGGTTGGACAAAACAGTTGCTCATACCAAAGATAGCAAGTGGAATGCAAAAGGGAGTTAGCGCTCTGTCTAAGGTCAATGTGCTCTAAAAAAAAATGTGTAATTGATTCTGAAGTCCTTTCACCTCAGCAAAAGTCAAAGGACCAGGACTGGAATGCCTTTCACAATGCTAAACCATTATGCTTTGCATGGGTTCACATTTGCTGCCACACACATGTGAGCACATGTACTGTAGAATGCTGCTCCAATACACTGCAAAAAGGGATTAATACATGTGAATAATCCTGAGGAAAAAAACACAAAAATCACATTAGTGACCCAATTGTGCCGAATCCCCTAATTGTTCAGGAAAGATTTAGGTTTCCTGTGCATACTTGGGCAAAGATTAGCTGCTTGTAAACCAGGAAATGGATACAAATACTTTCTGAAACACTAACCAAATGGTTAGACTCATTGTTCCCTGTAGTTAGCAGAAGACTAAAACAAAGTCATAAAAGTTTAACTGAGAGACTACACTTTTAATGAACGACCGGTGCACCTAATGCCCCTGGTATACTGGGAGGAAACCCTTGAAGAGACAACAAGTGACTTCTCGAACTGGTCATCAAGACAGTACATACAATCTACATGCCCCGAGATTATGACCCAGTTGTTTGTACAAGAGATAGGTTTCAGTGCAGACACAATGTCATGCGGGATTCATGGCGGCCACCTGAGCTCCACCAAAGGACACTCTTAATGACCCTGTAGTCTCTGTGAAACCAAGGAGCGCTCTTCCTGTTCATTGTAACATTCACCAGAGGGAGGAGGAGGAGGAGGGAGGGTGGGAGGGGTTGTCCTTGTGTGGCTGGCCTGGTCTGTGGGGGTTTGCTGGATTTGTTTGTAGTAAACTTCCAACTGTTTACGGTCACTAGATTACGCACAGAGGAGGGGGAGGAAGAAAGGAGAACGTGATAGACTACCAGTCTATGAATTCTATCTCATTTGGTTTTGTTTTAGTATTTGTACCCTTTTGCAAGGTTTTATCTATCTATCTATCTATCTATCTATCTATCTATCTATCTATCTATCTATCTATCTATCTATCTATCTATCTATCTACTATCTATCTATCTATCTATCTATCTATCTATCTATCATCTATCTATCTAGAAGGAGGACATAGATATAAGGGAGATATAAAATGCTTGGGAGAAAGGTTAAGAAAAACCCTTAGGGGGACAGTTCCACTCACAATCAAATGAAATCCCCAAACCAATGTGTTCCCAACACTCAGATAATGACTGTAGTTCGCAACAATGGGAACTGGATCTGTGGTCAAATTTTCCCGCGAGAACCAAACTGAAATTTATTGGTATGCAAACTAACATGTTAGCGGCCCATCATGGCAGCAGATGGGGATGTGTGCATGATGTTTGCATACTTTCAGTGCCTCTGGTTTTAGATGAATTATACATGACCACACCTTCTATTCAAACACAGTAGAGAATGTCTGTTTACACTTTCTCTGGCAGGATACGCACTTGAGCTGTTAAAGTACTTGGGATAGAAATTAAGAAAAAATCGAATCTCCCACAATTGAGCGGGAGTGGCTGCCTCTGAGTTTGTATGCTGTCAATGGGGGGGTTTGCTGCTCCATAATTAAAAGCTGTATGGGGTTCTTGTTTAACCCCAAACAATGCTCTGCCATACATAAACAGCATGGGAGCTGAAGGCGTAAAACGTGCCCTTTGGAATGTCACTGTAGTAGTAGCGAGTGCAGTCAGATACAGTACAATATACTCTGTGAGGTTATAGTAGCCTGAACTAAACGGCTAATTGAAATGTTCCCGAGAGTATTTAAAGGTACATTGTAAATGTTTCACACTGCTGCAGACTGCCTTTAAACTATTTTGAACTGTGTACTAAGTGTGACGTAGAGGTGTTTAAAATCCTGTAATAATCAAACCAAGAACAACAGTGTTTTATAATTGTCACTATGAGAGGAGGAGTGAGAGGGAGGACCCAGCTGGACACAGTCAGCATAATATCCAAATAGATACATGATGAATCCAACAGCACTCACTGAGAATGCATTCAAACACTCTGGTGCTGACAAGTTGTCTGAAGTTTATTTGGCGACAGACACACTTTACACAGGCTTTGCTTTATGCTGCAATATTGTACCACTCAATGACCAGAAATGACTGACACTTTCCACTGCCATTTCAGCAGCGAAATCTTCAGTCCATGTTTTGAGATAATTTGCTTTTGCCATTCCTCCTCCTCCACAGGCGCCTGACTAACACAAAGATCTGCTGTGTGCTCAAGCCGCCATCACAAGATTTCAACTATTTAACCTACGCTTTGTTTGCTAACTTAACAACTCATTCATTTGGCATTTATTTATGTACTATTATAATGTATTTATATACTCTGAGGTACGGGTTATACACCAGACAACACACAGTGTGATGAAGGAAGATATAGGCAATAAGCGAATGTGTCAAATTCAACTAAACATTTAGATAATATAGTTACCGAGCATTTTAGTTTGTTAATACCACACACACTATGCAGTAGATACAATATGTAATGGAGAGGGATGGGAAAGATAGCTGCCAGGAAGTCAATAACCACAATCATGAGTCAAATTCCAGCCCACCTCATTATAACAACAGTGGGTTTCTCGGCCCAGTGGGTTTAAAGGATTCCCACAGTAGACTGCTGCATTCAAGCAGGCACTTATTTCAACAAGAATGTTTTTTTTCTCAATTCCAACTATAAAAAAAACTTTTCTTTGCATTCAAATGAGCTTTCTTGCCAGAAATCGTGCCTTTATTTGTGATAAGTTATCCCACACAGTCACATTTTGTGACGATTTTCTCCGCTTCTACTTCTACTATTTTCAGATTAAACTGTGTATATATAGATATAATATATATTTATCAGTTTAAATATTGTAATTGTGCTTATTATGTCTGCCACGGGATCTTAAGCTTTGAATCACATTTAATAAGATGGCATCTCTCTCTCTTTCCATCTGGCTGTGTGGAGCTGAGAGCCGAGACTGCAACCGATTTGAAAAGCAAAATAAAGTGAGTTCTCAGACTGTAGCAGAACCTGTCTTATACCAGACACAGAACTACAAGAAAGTCTTTGACTCTCTGTGGACCGATGGACTGTCTCTTCAAGCCTAAATACTTCTCCTTGTGTGTGTCAAACCCAACATGCCGGGAACTAAAATGATACAACAGCATTTTTTCCCCTCTGAAACTAAAGCTTACAAAGTGTGCTATATAGAGCAACTCTCTCTTAATGCTATTGTATTGCTGTCCAAATAATGTGGAGCATTGGCTGGTGCTACTATACCTGCAGTTCCCATGATAACATCTCTCTGACGCACACACGGGACTGTTGCCAGACACAAGGCTCAATGCTGGCAGTGCCATCACCAAACCGCTCTCAATTCGTTCTGTCTATACACAGTATAAGATATATAGTATAAATCACACAAACAAAGCAATCATAGCTTTTATTATGTTATAGAGCCAGGAACCTTTAGTAGCAAACCTATAAAAACATGAGCAGCATGGTCGGTGTCCTGGCCTCTAAAGAAAAAATCGTCTAACTTTTACCCCAACAGGGAATGAAAAGAGACTTCACACACCTGCTGTAAATTCCCAACCCAGGTGTGGAGTGGAATCTTTCTGTTTACTCTTAGCACTTAAAATCCTGCTCAAATTTCAATGTTCTTAACAATTTAAGTTTGTTTCTATGGCACAGAGATAACGTTTGGCTTTTCACCACAACAGAATAAAGATGTAAGGGCTTTGTTCAAAACATGCTACGTATATATCCACCAAATGTCCCTCTTCTACTATGAAAGATCAGATATGAGAGAGAGAAACCATGGATACCAGATGTGTTACTATCAACCCCCAGTCTTCTCACCCGTATGCTACTGGGGTGATCTGTGACAAGGTCTGACATGCGAAAAAATTTGTCAAAAACACAGATAAAAGTGAGGACAGAGAGAGAAAAAAACGGTACGCGCTTCCTCGGGCTGGAGAGACAGATAAGAACAGTGAAAGCCTCCCTTCTACACCCTCTCCTCTTCTATATACAGCAAGCTGAGCTCAGATAAAGGAACTCCATAATAATGTAACCTCCCTATGTGTCAATAACCATAAAAACAAAACTTGATCCAAATCCATAACATATAATGCAAGTTTTTTAACAATCAAATCACAACCACTGTGGGTCAATCCGGAAGTGACTTGATCCCATGACCCAATTAGTTGACACGGTTCCCCTATGGCATGTCATCAGGGAGCATGGTGACAATTACACAGCTATGCAGATGAAACTATGCATTTTAGTAGAGCCAATTGCCTTAAGTTTACTGGAAGGCCTAACCTCAACCATGGTGAGACATAAATGCTTTTGGTTAACCCTTCCCTTAAGTCAATCTTACATGTTTTGTGCTGATTAACCATTTGACTAACTGAGAAAGAATAGTTGCTCATTTCGTAGTCCACAGGCAATTGCAAATGATGAGCTCGTTTGAAAGCCTCACAAAAGACAAGATAATACAGTGCATTGAATTCATGGATCAAAAGTCAGCACTAATTAATGCACATACAGTAACAACCAGGTCAGACTGTGCAGGAGAGAGGAAGAGACAGGCACTAAAGAGATAGCACGTTGCTATTTATAGGTTCAAACATATTGCCAGAAGCCCCATTCCATCCAGGCCAACCTGTATTAAAAAGCAGGATTCATTCGTTTTCATCTTGATATTCCTGTTGTGGAAACAACCACGGGGCCATTTACACAGCAACATTTTCAACATTACACAAATGTACTTTCTGGATGTTCGTTTACAGGAAAACAGTGTGTTAGGGGGCTGCAAATGAGAACTTTAGAAACCGGGTTCCAGTGTGAACACTTTAGAATATGCAACTCCAGTGTCTCTGTGTAAACTAGCAAGACGGGTCCCTTTGGAAATGGTGACATCACAGCTCCACTTCACACATGCGTTTTATGCTATCTTCCAGCTACATACAGTACAGCAAAGTTTCACTTCAATACTGGCCTGGCATGCATGCTGCAGTGTTTTAAGTCCTTTTTTGTGCAGATATGTGTGCATGGGGATTATATTCAAAACAATATAATATATTCAAATATATGACTTTATAGTTTTACATTCATCACTATAGTGCAATGGAGAAGTACAGCCACACAGAAAAACTAATGAAAGAGTGAATGAGAGGATCAAGAAAGAAAAGAGTCAGTGTAGGCACTGCCAGCCTGGCTGATCCAAAACCCTGGCAACGGCAACAAAGGGCCACTGTCTGCGCTCACTCTGTCCCTCACACACACTCACGCACACTGTACTGTGTACACCACAAGCATAGACACACACTAGTTTGCTTATGGCCACAAACGCACACAAATGGCCCATAAATGTTAATATTGTTTCAGTGACGTACTTCTCCACAGGCTTACCCTGATATTGCAGATGTCAGATTCTGTAAATGTGGAGAAATCCCATTGAATGGAGATATTAACATATGAATCCAACTCATGTTTAAACTACTGGCAAGGGAATTAACTGCAGCCGTGCCTTTGACAAGTGCAAGTCTAAACTGAAATATTTGAATTGAAGTTGATTTGAAGTATTTGAAGTTCAATGTATCACCTTGATTTTTGGTTCAGAATGCTTTAACACCCTTAACATTGCATTTAGCGCCATCACAGTCACCACTTTTAGTTGTCCAATACTTTGGACTTTTAGTTTGGACCAATACGTGCAAAACTAATACTAATGAAATTCCATCAGTATTGGCCAATTATAAGATTGTGAACCTGGTAATATCAGATGTTGTCATTGTGTGAACACCTTGCAGAACCCTACAGACATGGTCCTAGTCGATTGTTTGAACGATTGTCATTGATCATTATCAGACTGCTTTCATGTTGCGTTATGTTTATTCATAGCTGTTGTTTTTTTTGTGTGTGTTTTTTCCTATTTTCAATATCTCTCACAGGTAATTTTGTATCACTTTTAAATAAATGTGCTTCTACAGCGGGAGTTTCTGATATATTACATGTATTTCTCTTAACGACACAACCTACATTTTCATTTTGGTAAATAATAACTAAATGTGTTCTAAACCATGCTATTCAAAAGAATACATATAAAGGAACCACAGTCAACATTTACCTGTTTTTGTAAAAAAAATGACAGCTGGAATAAGGAAACTGCAACAAAACACACCTGCCCTGGTTGTTCCCAGTTCTCAAGTTTCAGTGATTCTTTAATCATCCACACCCAGTCAGACTGAGGTCACAAAGATCAAGAGTTCATGGGAGTGAATGCATTGAAATGACCGTCAAATATAGCAAATTGTTAAGGGGTCATGAACTCAGTCTCCTGATAGGGCCATGGCGTTGCTTAATTATCTGCTCCAAGACACTGTTATCAAAAGAATCATACTACTTTATGCAGTAGCTTGTCATTAAGTCTAACCATAATTGTAAACAGGCGGCTACTTACTCATTTTGGTTGCACCTACAAAAAACTAAATGACACATAATTGATGTGTAACAAACATGTATTATATTTATGACAGTTTTGTTGAGAAGAAGGTTTGAAAATTGCTGCAAATGTGTCCATCAGAGGACTTGCATTGAGTTAATTTGTTGTATATTATTGTACAAGCTCTCGATTATAACATTAGTAAAAAACGACGCGGCTCAACTGAAATACATGTGAGCGTCCTAAACTGTGAATACTGGCAAAAGTACAACTTGGGACAAATGTGATGGATTTTTTTTTCTTGAAAATACAGTACAACATACTCTATCAATGAGTCATATTGTGACTGTCAGCTTCCCCTCATTGGTCATGCTGCATTCACGTCATTTCAGTCCGATCTGCAGTAGGTTGGAACTGTGAGTATTGAGGGGGCCATGCTGGTAACTGTCCTACAAAGGAAGCTGTTTTTCACTTCCCTGACAGATAGCAGCGACGAGATCTCCGCTCACTAACTGGGTCAAAGGTCGCTGAGTTAGCGGTAACTTTCCAGTTGCTTTAGCTTGGTCACAATCAGCTCTTTCCACACTGTCTGACAGAATCACATATATTCTACTTGTCACAGCTCTCATTGGATCTATATAATGTTTGCACTGAGTCAAACATTAAAATAAAAGCCCCCAATAACTTTATGGCTGCACCTCTCCATCAGAAGGTAACAATTTGCACATTGTCATGGATCAGTTTGAACACAATTTCCCAAAATGCATCTAATATATTTGTTATCGTTGGTAGATTTTGTTGATTTTTGAATCACTGATTTTTGTCAAGACCTTTACCACAAGTGGTAGCATGTTAAAGGGAAGACAACTCTTAAACTCTCAGTGCAGTGAATTATAATGTAGGTAAGAAGTGAGAAAAGTCTGTTGCTCCCCCCCACCCCCAGCTTTGATTTGACTGCTTTTCCCAACTGGTATCGCAGCTTACAAAACTCTTTCATTCATCTCCAGCCCTGAGCTGAGAGAGCGAGTTGGAAGTTTGAGAGGGGAGGAGCTGAACCGACAGAGGGAGGAGGAGGAGGAGGGGTCTCCTCACATGACAGTAGTGGCATGTCTGCTTGTCCTTGGAAAGGACACCGGCATCTCACAACAACAGCTTTCTTTGTCTTTCTACGTCCTCTGTCACTTTCTCTCTCTCTCTCTCTCTTGTCTCTCTCTCCCTTCCGATGCCCTTATCGCGCTTGCACTTTCTTCACTGCCTCTCAGATCTTCAGCAAACCTTATCTACTGTAACAAAGTTTTCCACTTCTCCGTATGTCAGCCGGCACGCAGCACAGAGATGAGTGAGCGATTGAGCAATAGCACTCAGCATTTCCTGACCAGACGCTCTCACAACCAGTTCGTACTTTGGAGTTTTATAATCCTCGCTCTACCGCCGTTATTGCCCAATAGGAGTTCAGTCACACGAACGCACACACACGCCCGCGCACGCACACACACACACACACACACACACACACACACACACACACACACACACACACACACACACACACACACACACACACACACACCTGTACCTCCCCCCAAATTCCCTCTTCCCCTTCATTAACATAATCGGGCTGTCCACACACACACACACACACACACACACAGAATTCCTTTGCTGACTCCTCCCCTCGCTAAAGACTTTCCCTTGGGGCCCACACAACCTTCCCTCATGGAAAACTACCAGTGCGGACGGACAAACACACACACAACAACACACACACACACACACACACACACACACACACACACACACACACACACACACACACACACACACACACACACACACACACACACACACACACACACACACACACACACACACACACACACACACACACACACACACACACACACAGACACAGACACACACACAAAACTTCACAGTGGAAGTAAGGATCATGGGAAAAGAGAGAATTGATAAAAGACAGAGAGAGAGAGAAAGAGAGAGACAGAGAGAGAAGAGAGAGAGAGAGAGAGAGAGAGAGAGCGTCTCTGATGAGATCAACTCTAATGAAAACTAATTACTTTTTTATAAACTCTTCCCGCCACACACCGGACACCAGCCTTATTTACATTCCCAACAGCCTTGAAAAGAGCCTCTCTCCCTCAACTGTACATGCTGCAAACAGGAGGGGGGAACGCAGCCTATCCCATCCAAAGCAACACCACCTCCCACTGGACTAATCCCCCATTGACCTAACTGTGGCCAGCAGGGGCTTTGCTGTGTTCATTACCCATTTCCATTTTCAAACTGTATAATCTTTACAGTAGACTTGTATAAACTGATATTCATGGTGAAACAAAGCAAGTTTTTTGTCTCTCCCATCAAAATATGTGATATCTTATCCTGCAAAAAAAGAAAAAGTGAATTGCTGTGTGTTTCCCACAGGTTGCTAATGAGTGTTTTGAGGTCATGTGAGACTTGTCTAACATAAGCGTCTTGACTTGTCGTTAACACCACAAGCCTACCTTTTACCTTCATCTTTTCTGAACTGTCTGAAGTCGTGAGCGTGTGAACTTGACTTTAGTTTCATGGGTTACATTTGGTCCCACCAGAACTCTTTGGGTTGTTTGATCAAACGCTCAAAACATCAAAACCCCTTCAGCTCACTTTCCTGATGAGCTGCCTCATGCAGGTGTCAGATTAAAGGTGGAGCCAGCGATTTTGGAGAATGCTTGCTGTCAAAATCACTTTTTGTTCAATCTGTGATATCTCCACACGATCAACTACCTGTCCTTACTGTCTGTGCACTGAAGAAAAATCCTGTGTTAATAAACAGCATAGGCTCTGTAAAAGGGTTTGTAAACAAAGTGTGTGTTAAAAAAAGGGGGGCCACCATAGCTAGCAACATGTATATTTACAGAGCCTAGGCTGTGATTTGAAATCAGATTTTTTTCAGCGCACACACAGTACAGACAGGTAGCGATCGTGAGGAGATATTCACCGATTTTGACAAAGGGATTTTGCCAACAAGCATTCTGCAGTATCACTGACACCACCTTTAATTTAACAACTGTACTATCTAATCATTTGTTAAGGCACCAAAATAACTTTGCCTTTTCCTTAGTTGCTTTTTTTGTCCACTGGTAATGATGAGCTGTAATGCTGCTCAAGCAGGCCACTGTATGTTTGCCAGAAATATACTGTACAGACGCAACGCTGAAAGACAGCCAAAAGTCATGCTTGAGCTGGCACAAGAGGATTAACGCTAATGCAATCATTAAATGATAACTGGCAGACAGAGTGTGAGAAAACAATTAGGGTGTTTATCATGTATAGCCTCTTTTATTGTTCAAATTAGTCATATCTTTCTTAAACCAAGGTTGAATAAGAATTTAGAAATGGCATTTGAGAGAAAGGACAAGTGTGAGTACAACTGCAGAGCGGAAAGGTGAGCTGCCGTTTGTTTAGTCACAAACACTCACCTCTTCATGTGGGTGCTCTAGTATTTCCACAAACTACACATGTTCACTCAACTGTACATCTTGACAGTCTCAGCAGAATTTAACGCCAGAGACAGAAAAATCAAGGTCATTTTAGCTACTAGATTTGGACTAGAACATTTGATTACAAAAGGGAATACATTTTATCAACGTAAAATATTAAATTTTTAGACATAATTACCTTTAATTCTGCAACCTTGATAGTTTGATCCCGGCTATATTGTTTTATTCTATAGCGTAAAAAGTAGTAAGAATTAACATTAATTGCACAAAATTATTTATTTGTATATTCAGTATCTTAATTTGATTTTTTTGTTTTAGTTAACATGAGTAGCCATAACCACTAGCCTTGAATGATATATTGAATGAAAGGAGATATTTAAGATTAAGCAAGAGGGATTTCCTTATATACTGTTTAAGCTCTTCTGGTACAGTTAAAGGTAGAATATCTTGGTTGAGACTCAAGTATTAGATATGATTATTGCTTACTTGAATGCAAAGGCCTAGATGAGGCCACATAGTCTGTACTTTTTCATCCAAAATTATTTACCACAAAGAGTTTCCACAAAGAAGGGCAAATCTCCAGTGAGGACAGACTCACAGTACAGGAACAGTTTGATTGACAGTCGGTCTCTGTGGGCAGAACAAACATAACATAGCACAGAGTGTGCCTCAGCTAAGATACTGCCAATAAGAAAAAAAGTAAAGACTGTATTTTTTTAAACTAACACCAATACAATGGAGGCATTTAAAAAGAAAATGAGAATAGTTGCAATCTTAAAAATTTGATAATACGCAGCTGACCACACAGGAGTTACAAACACACACACACACCACACACACACACACACACACACACACACACACAACACACACACACACACACACACACACACACACACACACACACACACACACACACACACACCACACACACACAACACACACAACACACACACCACACACACACACACAACACACACACACACACACACACCATTTCCAGAGTCTGATCCCTCATGCGGTGACATTCTGACATAGCTGAGTGTTGCCAAGCAACAAGGTCTCAGGCACCATGTACAGTGGTAGTGTGTGTATGTGTGTGTGTGTGTGTGTGAGTGAGATAAATAGACTTATAGTAGTAATTAAGACAAAAAATAAACAAAGTGTCGTGGTGTACAGCTGCATCTGCTAAATGTCTAAAAACCAGACACAATTAATTAGTGTGAGTCAAAGTGTGTGTGGCGTTATCGAAGGTGAGTTTCAGTTTCAAGTTGTTGTCAAGTGTTTGTTCTTATAATAAACCTGCAAGACAATCGAAAGAAAGTTATGGAATGTACTGAGCAACCATGTTTGAATTTACATTTGTGAATTGGGATCACATTTATATTTTTTAACATGTAACAAAAGTTTGTAAAGTAGAGAACAGCGGAAGCGGAAAAGCAGAAATGACAACTATCGCCAGCAGACTACACCAGCCATAACAGTTAACTCCACAGTTGAATAAAACACTGTCTCTAGTTGACTTTGTGTCACTTTCAAATGAGAATGAGAACCCCCCAAAATTTTATCAAATCAACTAAGCCCAGAACTCTCAAGACATTGAAATCAATGATAGTCTCAAGGGGGTTAAATATATTGTGAAATCACTCTGCAAGGTCATGAATCCCGACATAGTTTTTCGTGAAATAATTCAATGACAAGCCAGGAAGTCAAAATGAAAGAAAAAATCTTAATGCACTATGCTGGGCTTACACTACGACTTTGTCTTCAGGTGTGAGTTGATTGTCTTTAGATGTGAGAGGGTGTCAGTCTTCAGTCTTGTCAAAGTCTTTTAAAAGTCCTTTAGTGTAAGCCCAGCATTAAGGCTGTAAAAAATATGGTGCAGAATCAGACACTTTTCCTCTTCCTGCTATCTGGTGGGAGAGTGAAAGACTCAGAGGGTCTTTGCTGAATGGGCCTTCAGGGACCCATTTTAACAAGGAAGAGCAGATGGAGTCCTCTGACACACACACAGATATACATTCAGAGGGGTCAAAATGGATTTGCACTGGAAGGCCTCAAGAGAGGAGGGAGTCATTGGCAACACTGTAACACAATCCCAAAGAGAGACTCCTGTTAGACAAGAACCTAATGCAAATAAAACCAGACAACACACACACCACCACCCGCCGTCTTAAACCCATTACTCAGTTGCCATGACAACGACACACACCCATATACCAAGATAACTGCTCCAAGCACCACACACACACATACACGCACACACACACACACACCACAAACAAACACAAACCACACACACACATGAACATCGACGACAGAGTGACACTATGTTTTAGTCAAAGAAGGCAGTCAAACTTGTTTTCATTTCAAAAACATTGATCAATTTCTAAATGCAATGTTTATTTGAACTAAAAAAGGCTGTGCGTCACAACCATACTTTATTTGGATGTATTCATTTTAATTTATTTCACCAGCAAACAGCATGAATAAAGTTGTGATTTACGGATTTTGCAACAAGCTTATTTTTTTTCTGGTTCAATCTGATCATGGCAGGGATTTGCATGTTACATTTTAAAGGGCGGATATTTTGACATGGTCATTTGAGGGGAACAACCATCCTGTAAATGTAGGATTATTTACTGAGGAATAGACACAATTAACACTTGCTCATAGATACTGACAACTAATTAAAAATAAATGCCTCGTGACATTATGTATTGATTCCCATCCTACCTGCTGTTCTCCAGCTCTCCTCCAATCTGTCAGTGTGCCTGTTACTCTTTTACACACTCGTATGAATGAATCAGTGTGACACACACACACACACACAACACACTCATATGTGAGCATCAGACACACACACACATACACGCAAATCATGCCACGACACACACACACACACACCACACACACAACACACACACACACACCACACACACACACACACACACACACACACACACACACACACACACTAAAATGCAGACACACACACACAAACACCATCTCATATGGTGAGTGTGGGCTGTGACATTTCACTGCAAGTAATCTGGCAGTAAGAGTGTGATTGGCTCACGCAAACACACACACACAGACACTGTCAAACACACACTTACGCATGCAGTTCTTGTCAGTGAATGTGGGTTACTTTCTTTAGCCCCGTTTTACTCAAATAACACCTGAATTCACATTATGTAACAGCTCTTCTTTCTGCCATTTAGTTTCATGCGTGCATGCATTCAATATATCACGGAACGGCCATAATTAATTTATTATAGCATGCACGTGCGACATGTTACTTAGAACCCCAATCATCATGTAATCAATTGCTGACGTCGCCTCCTGTGTGCACAACATGCCTCAAGAGCCTGGATGCCAAAGATAACAGCTCACAAACTGGCAGAAAATATACAGTGGAACATATAAGCATGACAGCTCACTCCATCATGTCTATTGCAATATGTGGGCAATCAAGATACATTTTGGTTTTATGTGAAACTATAACTAGGGTAAATCCAGAAAATACTGTATATGTATAAGCATCAGTATTTAAGCAGGACTGTTTATTATGCTGCCTTCAAGTTATGTGGGGAGAGTAGAGCACTTATGAATGAGTAGAAGCGGCACAACGTGAATGTAATCCCATTCACTTTCTCTTCATTGTCCGACTCAAAAGAAGGATTTGGTGCCAGCCATTATTTAATATACCTCTGTGGTAATGTGGGTTTAAGATATTTAAGGGAGCTTAGAGAAAGTTCAATCATAAAAGTGTCTCCTTTATGCATTCATTCATGGCCACACCTCTCTGCTGCTGCTCCATTCATGATTTAACACCCAAGATAAATTAACCCAACCTAATCCTTTACAGTTAAAGCTACCTCAAGACTCACTAACACTGTAACACAAAGGTAAATAATTGTTGTTATTTTAGTAGTCCTATGTGCTGATTTTCCTGGGTATGGCAAATGTAAGATGCTTTGCCGAGAGCTGTTTTACTGATATAGTAGGACTGAGTTCAAAGAACAAGTTCTGACACATGTTGTTATATAAGGATGGCAGGTGTCTCTGTTCCCTGACATTTCATGGGTGTGCAAAATCTGTCTAGTCAAATTGTCAGAATCGGAATGGAGTGTGTCTGGCTGTCTGTCTGCATAGGACAGGTGTAAAGGTTGCAGGAAAGAGTCTTATTAGGGAAGGATTTCTGGACTCTCTCTCTCTCTACTACTCCACACACACACCACACACACACACACACACACACACACACACAGCAGAGGACACTTCCTCTCTCTTTTTTTGTGCTCAATGTACGCTTACAGCTCGATTGCATCAGTAAAGACAACCTCCTCAGTGTGTGCATTTGTGTGATTTTCCGTGCACGATCCAGTGGAGTGTGCCATTTATAGTCAGACACCTGATGTGTGTGCATGTGCCAGTTGCCCAGAGGAAGCCGGAGATTGGCGCTATACAGTAGTTATCTCTCCCCATCAGAGCTGCAAGTTTAGAAGTGGGCCAACTGTGTCTTTAATAAAACAGAGAGAGGAGAGGTGAAGCCAGTTTGAAATCTAAAGACTGGAGGAGAAAATGTGATGTAGAAAAAATAATCTACTCCAGAGATGCCACAGAATATGACACAACTAATGACCTTCATCTAAAGTGTTTGGCTGCAGCTGTGGGTGTATGTGTGTGTGGTGTATGTGTGTGTGTGTTGTGTGTGTGTGTGTGTGTGTGTGTGTGTGTGTGTGTGTGTGTGTGTGTGTGTGTGTGTGTGTTTTCTTGAGATGAAACCTAAACATGACACCCTCAGGATCCTCCACATTAACGTACTACAAATCTATTTCGGTTTTAATCACGAAAGACATTTTTTAGAGATAAAAAATATTCCAGACAAATTGTTTCAAGTATGTCATTATGTCATACG
Source organism: Ammodytes dubius (assembly GCA_026122265.1). Taxonomy (NCBI): domain Eukaryota; kingdom Metazoa; phylum Chordata; class Actinopteri; order Uranoscopiformes; family Ammodytidae; genus Ammodytes; species Ammodytes dubius. The sequence continues at coordinate 5,684,699 of CM047528.1, read as the reverse complement.
TCTTGAGCATTTTTTTTCCTCAATAACAGTATCAACAATATTTTTGACTCTATGCTTCAAATTATTTTACAAAGAAACAAGTGAATTTGCTTGTTCTAAGTATGAGGCAGATTCTCTCTGATCAAAAATGAAAGTAGCTGCTAAGGGTACATGCAGAGGATACTTTTGGCTAGCAATACACACACACACACACACACACACACACACACACACACGGAAAATATAATTGCCATGGCAACAGCAGCTCTAGCATCAGGAGGTGTGCCTTAAATAACCCCACGTTTATATTTTCTGGTGTGACTGTCTTGTCTATTGATTTTGAACTGACCACATTTCGATTCTTCAGTGAATCAAACATACCTCAACACTGATAAAAAGAGGGGAATTTACATCCTCATTCTTCAACTATTGGAAATTTAAATTTGGTTGGTTTTGTGTGACATAAGATTAGTAAATTGCAGCAGTCACGTTTCTCTCCACCTTTCCCACAATTATTCTATCTCTCTCCTCTCACACCACAACACACACAAACACACACACACACATACTCATTAAATAACCTGTCACTAATTAGAGACATCAGTTAATTAAGGCCAACTAACCGTATGGGCTTCACAATGAGCAGCTGTGTGAGGGTGTGTGTTCGTGAGCGCATGATTGACATATATGCTGGGGGTAGAACTCAAAACTTACAATCTCCCTTCCAGAGCAGCTGTATTTTTTCGAGTGGAAAAGCCAGCGTGCTGTAAATGCGGTATTCGGGGCATCTGACATCAAACGTTACATTATTTACAGAAGAGCCATCAAATGTCAAAGAACTGTCATCAGTCAACTGCAGCAGTATTGTGAAATGCAGTGCAACATGCAGATGGTAAGGTTGATATAATGCCTTTATGTTGCTGAAATTACATTCAAATTTGTGGAAGCAGGATGAATACATGTATGGGTGAGATGCGCTTGGGCAAGTGTGTGTTGGTGTATGTGTATATATTTCATATGCTGCTACCCAAATTGTTTCAACAAAGTTTTATTGTATAACACGCAATGACAATAAGGAATCTCTCCATCTAGATAAGGAGGTTAAAGCTTAATCAAAATTGTATTAGTGATGTAATCAATCGCTAAGCAAGGATCAAGGTATGAAATGCACTGATAAAAATATCAGTGTAAAATAAAGCCAAAAAGGTAAACATTAACAAACTATATGTGAATATCTAGGGTCCAATATAAGGCAGCATATGCTCAAATGAGATGTGGCTTATTTATACCAATGTGATTTAATCAATACACTATAAACACATATTATCTGTGCAGCTATACCAACAGACATACTGCCAGTCTGATTTCTGTCAATTTCCTGCACCTCCTCATCAGTAACTTTGACACAAGATGAGACAACACACACAACGCCCAGTAAAATACATATTGCAACTGTGAAGTGTGACTGATCCACACAGTCCATCACAGTTTAAAGAAGTAGACACAGTGCAGCACTGCTCTGCCCATCAGGGTGCCCCCCCTCCTCCCCCTTTTCTTTCACATTGCTCCACATCTGCTTCTGATCATGAAAAGTAACGCAATATTCATCCAATACAACATCTGACTCTCATTATTCAAACAAATACAATATGGAGCGGACTTAAAGGCCAAATCCCCGGATCGAGAGTGTATCGGCTACACCCAGCAGAACCCATAATACAGGTCTGAGTTTACACATGATACAAACAGCCAAGAGTAAGATCTTAACCCCCCTGCTGTGAGCTCTAGAGTAACTTCTGATTAAACGTAAACAGGAGAATAAATCTGCATTTGAATTTCAAGTGATTAGAGGAGTTATTATTTGCAAACTCACTCAACTGTTTCTCTGCCATCCATTCCATAACCTGGGAATGGACATGTTTTAAAATGGTGCACAGACCGGCAGTTTGAGTGAAATGGGAATGTGAGAAAGTGCTGTCTAAGTGTAGAGATTAGAGAGACACTGTCCTGTAGGCTGAAGGTCACATGTTTGATCCCCATGGCAGTTACATGACATGTCCCGTCAAAGCAGAATAGAAGTCCAAGGTTAAAAACAAATTAAGGCTGAGCATCAATTCCTGACGATCTACATGCATAATATGAACACAGAAAAACTAACAGTAGAAAGCAGAGAAAAGAAGCGCTCCTTTTTCGTGAAGGGTGAAAACAATTCAACAAGGTGCTTTTTGGACAAGGTACTCTTGTTGGAAAAAAAAGTATATTTATTGATACAGCTAATCCATAGCAAAAAGTTACAAAAACACTCATTGAGGCACACATATACATATGTCTTGTTTGTATCTCACTTCTGGTTAGTAACTCTAAAGAAGGCCTGACTGCCACAATGCATATTTTTTTTTTACTTTTTGCTATGCATTATCCGTACCAATAAAGGCGTTTTAACTTTTTCTTATACAAAGTTTTCACACTGTTTTAAAAGAAGTACCCACTTTACTCAGAGTACATTGAGCATTTGTTGGCGACTATTTACAGCAGCAGATTCATACACATTGGTCCAATTTTTGGTTGTGATGCAACGGGCAGCACCAGCAGTGCCCCAACTGTATTATTTTTCTGACCTTGGAATTCGATTAGCCTGTCTCTTGTGTTATTTATGTATACTGTCTGGTTTGGTTTGGTGTCTGTTTATCACAGGAGAGGTGCTAACAGGTTGCAGGTCCATTCAAATGAAGCTGCACAAAGCAAGGTTTAGGTAGTGTGGTGGAGATTTTTGGTGTTAGACTTTGCAGTGAAACAAAATCTTGAGCTCAAATATATGTGCTCCTCTATCTGCCTCGCACTCATACACACAGATGTTGTTTGTATTTTAGAAAAAGCCCTCCTCCCGTCTTTCCCAGAATCCCTTGTTGTTTCTCCCAGCACGCTGGCAGGTTGCAGGGAGGAGGGGGAGGAGCTACAATGTCAGAGGTCACCTGACATTTAAAAAAAAATCTTTCATTCCCCTCTCCGCACATCTCTCTCTATCGTCTACCACCTCCTACCACCTCTCAGTGTACGTTCAGGCTTGTCTTTCAGAGCCACGATCGTGTTTAAGATGGAGGGGATGAGGTTCAGCGCTACACTGTGTACGTGCACTTTAACACGCTTCTCTTCGTCTCTGGGGTCCTGAGTGTTTTCATCAAGGGACCAAAATTCTCTCACATCTAAAAGCCAGACTTTTCCATTTGATAAGATCACCATGACAAGCCACAAATGAATGGCAAAAAGCAAAACTTGCACTTTACTCTGGTCCCAAGCAGTGACTCTATACAACACAAATCATAGTGCTACAATGATATCTTTTGAAATAATTGTATCTGACTTCCGTTGCCTGCATCAAACATAATTACTTAGAGCTAAGAACAATCTAAATATGGATGTTGTCTCTCAATAGGTCACTTATACGTCATTAAACAGTACTTAGTAGTACCAGTACTTCTTATTGAGAATGTCAGAGGTCAAAGTTGTGTGCCTCAAAAAGTAACCCTTCTCAATGCATTCCCTTGCAATTCTGTGGAGTTGATTTTGTGTTGTCAAAGGCCCAATGATTTGCCCTCTTAAAATATGCCTCTAGCGCCATCTAATGGACAATATTGAGCAAAATAATTATTCCAATACACAGTATACTGTCTATCTGAGTCTGCAATTGCCTGGATTTTAATCCGGGGTGCTCTCCAAGCACCAAATGTTTTTTTATTTTATATTTATCCTCAAACTCAACTGGCACAAATGGACTTTGCATCATCTATTTTAACAAGCAAAACGCATAGCATTTTGAGTCATTTGGTTTACAGTTTGTATTTGTGGTAACATTAAAGCTTAATTATAACAGTTCTATGTGATTGTGATGACATATTTATCTGCCGGAAAAAAGTAAAATTCCTGGAAATTACTTTTTCTCTTTCTTTGAAATAAACAATTGCACCACAGCAGCAAGAGGGTGGAGCCAAAGAGGAACTTGAGTTTCCAAAAATCTGGTCTCCATCCAGCTTGTTTGACCAGCAAAGCCTTGACCAAAACTATACAGTGGACTGACAAAAAGATGTTCTTCCTTTCCTTTGATCATCAAACTAAGTATCCAGTTTGGTTGTAAACGGCTTCTCTAGATGATAATGCAAAAAGGTTGAATATCTTATTATTACTATTACTAATGCACTGCTGCTTTTCCTTTAGAACAACATAGTTTGTTCATTAGTGGACAAAGGGATGAAGAAAGGGCTTGATGAAACAAAAAGAGGTTTGATTTTCAAACAAGGTTGATTGACATACTGTTAAGAAGCCTGCAGTGTGCGTCAATCCTTTTATGCTTTTGATATTGAAACCAAATCTCAGGACAAAGAACGGCACGGTGCTTTTGATTCCTGGTGCGGTCATTGTACCTAACAGCTGAAGGGATGACTTTGGGGATTAGCATGTCTGAGGTACCAGTGGCCTTAAATGGAGCCAGTCCTGGGGTGTGAGTCCTCCAAATGACTCTACTATTCATTCAACAATATGTTTACTGATACCATAGTTAGCGGACGTTGTTACTATAACCTTGAATATCATATTCAAGTCCTATTATCTTCTGTTTTAAGTACATCTGTCTTTGAGATGGTATGCCATGTGCATCAAGTCAGAAATATGTGACCCGCACTGAAGGTCAAATAACTATGACGACGGTTTGCAGTGTATATCAGTGGCTTTGGCTGTCCAAACACTCCACTTGAAGAGATGCCTTAGAAAGCTATCGTCTGAGAATGCCAGCGACAAGTGTCAACACCGGATATGTAACCGACAGTGGTGGAATGCCATTGTTAACCGCCTAAGTACAAGTCCAACTAACCTGAAACGTCCACTAAACATCTGGTTATCTTTACGTCAGGCAGCTATTGGACAAATGTAAGAGGTCTTATAAAAGTTCCCCAAATCATGAACCCTCTTCCATTTAACTTGTGTTGAAATTATGTTCTGATCATCGTCTAAAACATTTTTTATATTTGTTTTGTTTCAGTTAAATTATTTGATCAAACTTCGTATAAATACTTTTCTAATACCGATGTGACTCTAATATGACCTCATGTATGGGTCAACATGACTCATGACTGGAGGAGCCCCAGCAGTTGGGGTGTCCTTTCTTTTTTGGGGCTTATCTCAGGATATCTATTGAGTTGAGTGATCCATCTCAGACCTCTCCTCTATCTTTAGTGAGCCAAGGTCTGTGAATGGAAAGCCTAACTTTATCTAGGCCCTCTGTCATCCAAGCTGCTGGTATTTTTAGGTAGTGGCTTGCAGTGGCAGCAGCTGCAAAAGCATTTAATGCCCCCCCACCCCCCTTTCCCAACTCTCTCTCTGTCTCTCTCTCTCTCTCTCTCTCTCTCTCTGTCTCTGTCTCACACTCTTTAGCTGTTGGACAATGACGGTATCAGAGCTGACGCATTAACCAAGCCGTCGGCTGAAAGATTGTGGTCATTTTCCCCTATGCCACCTGCCCAACTCCAAACTGACGCAACACAACCAAGAGATGCCTATGACTATGGGCCACCAAGTGTGACTGGAAGATTTTATATTTTTTTACTTGCTTGGACCAGGAGTCCTGTCAAATGTGAGCCAGAATCCCCAACAACAAACAAGAGCTGAAGAGTCTCAGAGCTTCATGACTGTTCTACAGATCAACAGAACTAATTTCTGCCATTTGTGAGTCAAAGAAAACATTAACTGATGCCAGCCTGGACGTTTTTGGAAATACTTTTTAATCAACATCACAACAGTGACAAAATGCTTTAAAGAGAGCAACTCATAGCGGTAAGTTTATTGTTGGGCTGTTCTTTTAAAAGGGTCAGTTTTCTAGTAGATTTTAGCTGCACGAATGTTCATTTATTATCTTATATATATATATTTATCTGGCCTGACCTGATTAAGTAGAATTATTTATATTTACATGCCTATTTATTGGAAGTCAACAATATGCTAAATAAAGCTGTTCATGTCTTTACAGATCATATACCGTAGCTTTAGACATTTTTGACGTGCTATTTTCTAGCCAAGACGAGCACATGGCTATATGATCCATGCTGTTTAGAGAATGTGCATCAGATGGGAGAGTGTGGTGCGTCATACAGCAGGGACGGTTGTAATTCCGAATGCCGAATGAAAGATGTTGACAACATGTGAGCCACATGGGAGAGACTAATGTGTTCCACTGTCTGCTTCAAGATCAACCCATGAGATGATATAATTAAATAAGTCTTTATCAAGATAGAGGAACTTAGCTTTAAATAATGTGATTAGAACATGACAAATCAATGCAAGAGAAAGAAAACCCATAAGTAAGGATACAGCTGGCATACATGCTCCATACACACAAACACTAATTGGTCAGTTTTGTCTAAGTTAGTGAGTGTATGTGTAGCATTGCGCGGTTTGTGTGCTATGTGACACATGCTCTCTGGTGTCTTTTTTTGGACAGACTTTTTTATAAATACTCTCTTCAATGAGTAACAGCACCAGCTGAGAGACAAACTAGGGTGGTGTATGTTTGCTTAAAACTTACTTGAATAAACCACCCAGCCTTGGTAACTGTACCAAGTGTTTCTGAAGATTTGAAACATTTTGATTCCCTCCTTATGTATGTTTAAAGCAGATTTAAGACTACAGTTGTTTGGGTAAAGTGTAAACAGAAATGTTAACAGGCACAATTAGTCACAACGTTCAAAGTAAGAAAACTATACTCCAAAGAATATGAACAGTAATTTGTCTTTTTGATAATGTTTTGTCGAGAGGTGTGGCCAAGATGCATGCTTAAATATAAATATTCTTTATCTTACAGCTTCTTCATCAAAGACAAGAGGCTCTATCGAGGCGATTCATTAACTAAATACATTTCTTCACTCAACGCAGAGAGAGGGTGACATCATCATGGATATTTATGGAGGTGCTCCCCATGTTTTGGGCTACCCACGCCCTGTGTTGGCACAGTGTGGCACAGATGCCACATTGAAATGTCAAATCGAAGGAGACCCTCGTCCTGATGTAATCTGGGAGCGTAAAAACGTCCAGATTTTGTCTGATGGACACTACAATCTCTCTGAGGAGGGAAATGTGTACCTGCTGACCATTACTGGAGTGACCCTGCAGGATGCTGGCCAATATATTTGCAAAGCCAAAAATAGCATAGGTGAAACTTATGCAGCAGCCTCTCTAAAAGTGGAAGGAGAGGCCCAGCCACAGCAAGGAGAGAAAAGGCAATTAGCGGTCAATGGTGGGAGCAACAAATGAAAGAAAATGGAGAATTGGAAGGACGCCTGAATGGACACTGTACAGAGCAAAATGGTGAACGCACGAGAGAGAATGGAGAGGGGTTGAATGGAGAGCACAAGTGGAACAACAAGTTAAGTGAAAAACAAGATGAGGTCCATTCAACGCCTGATGATAAACCGGATTCCTCATCAAGCCTCTGTCTCTGCGTGTGGACCGGGGAGAAGACGCCGCCTTCTCCTGTAAACTCTGGGGCACGCCTCTGCCGGAGGTGGCATGGGAGAAAGACGGGAAGAAGCTGAGCGACATCTTCGAGAGCTCACATTTCAGTGTAGGCTATCAAGATGGCGGCTGGTTCCAGCTCAAGATCTACAGGACTCGCATGCCGGACAAAGGCGTTTACACCTGCAGAGCCAGCAACTGCTACGGTGTTGCCTTGGCAGGTGCTGTCCTCCTGTGGAGCCTGTACCGGAGCGAGAGGACAGTAAAATGTCCTCCAATGGTCACACCAATAACAGCCAGTTGTCACCCAAGCACAGGGGCGGGAGGCTCAGTTTGACCAGGGCTGCAGAGGAGCTATCCGTTAGCCCTCTAAAGCCAAGAGGTTTGCAGTGGCAGAGGGGAAACACGCCAAGTTCCGCTGCAGTGTAACAGGGAAGCCAAAGCCAGAGATCATTTGGAAGAAAGATGGGGTTCCCCTCGAGCCCGGGAGGCGTCATCTGATATTTGAGGACAGAGAAGGTTACTACACGCTGAAGGTGCTGTACTGTAAAGCGCAGGATACAGGACTGTATGTGTGTGCAGCATCAAACGCTCTTGGAAACACCCTAAGCGCCGTTCACCTGTCCGTCAAAGGTAGGGCACACTTTCCTTGCTATTCTCAATGGCTAAACACTCAGAAAGTCTTTATCTTTCAAATTAATAAATGACTGTTCAAAACACAAATGGATTGACAGATTGAAAGAAAAGCACAAAGTAAGAATAATTAATATACAAAAGTATAATGAATTGAAGGTAACAATATATTTAATTATTTAGAATTCCAGATGTATTCTTTATTGATCTTTACTTCTGTATTTCCTTTTCTTTTTTGATGAGAAAGGAGATCAATGTATATGTATTTTGCCTTTTGGATTACGTGCTGTTTATTAATATACTTTCCCAAGAAAAGGAAAAATTAAAAACCAATGAAAACGTGGTCACATAAAAAAATAATTATGAAACACAGTGTGCATCTAAAATAAAAATGCTTACAAAAAGTATTTGCCATCTTAATCATGTCAAACAAAAGTGAATGAGTGAATACCAGATAACATATTACACAACATATGACAAGAGATTCTATGCCCAGTGTCATTTTGTTATTGTAAATGTATGTAATGGTCCAAATGAATGAAACCTTGTGTCACTGATGCACTGACCACATTGATAAAACACTAGGTCATTGGCTGCTAATTGCTAGTGTGCACGGGTTGAAATGTATTGCATCACCTTTTAAAGTGGTTAATTATTTTGTCCTAATCCCTTCATAATGGGCAGATAACTCTCAGGGTCACATACCTTTTCATATGTACAGCCCTGCACTGTGCCAGCTGCCTCTATCATAAGTGTCAGCTAAGTCTTTGAGTCAACATGCCAGTCCTTTACAAAGGCTAATGTGAAGTGGCATTACAGTAAATGAGCGCTCCTAAAAAAAAATGTTCAGTGGTGACACGAGGGATTCAAATGATTTAAATAGTTTGTACTAAAATGAAAAATTATGTAATCCAAAATTGTCTATCCTCCTACGAGGAACTTTTAAATGTTTATGAAACAGTCAAATTTTTGTGACAGCAAACAAGACCATCAGCAAAAACAATGCTATCTTTTCATACAGTAGTATTTATGCATTTCCACAGGTCCATTTTTTCCCGGGAATTTAGACAAAGCGGGTTATGGCAGGCAGACCAGAACATCCTGTGTTTCCTGAACTGTACTAAATCAAAGTTTAGTCTGCTGCACCTTCAACTCTATACTCATCATGTTATTATTAAATACCTCTTTCCTGTGTTGATCATCAGCCCCAGCGGTGCGGTTCAGACGTCCATTAAAAGACGTGGAGGTGAGGGAGAGGGATGTAGCCGTGCTGGAGTGTGAGGTACCAGACGAGTCCATCCCCTCTGCCTGGTACCTGGAGGACACGCGGCTCATGCCCAGCAATAAGTACGGCATGGAGCAGAAAGGAACCAAGCGCAGACTGACCATCCACGATGTTGGGACGGACGACGATGGAGTTTATCTCTGTGAGATGCCAGACGGAGGAAAGAGCATTGCAGAGCTGTCCGTTAAAGGTATGATGTATTGAATGTACAGTATGTGGCTATAAAGAAAATTTTAGATTTGTGAAATAAAATAGAAATATTTTTTTTTCTACTTACAGGTGATATTATTCGTAAACTTCCACGGAAGCTGGAGGTCCTGGAGGGTGAGAACGCTGTGTTTTGTGTGGAGGTGGAGAGCGACGAAATGGAGGTCCACTGGTTCAAAGATGGGTTGAAAATTCTGGAGACTCACCAGACGATCCTGAAGTCTTTCGGCAAAACTCACATTCTGGTCTTTGTCAACGTGGCCTATCAAGACTCGGGGGTAGTTACCTTTGTCGTAGGGAGATCCAAAACTTCATCACGACTCAAGGTCAAAGGTACACTAAGGAAACACCTTCCAGAATTGTTTTTTTTTATCTTATGTAATTGAAGGCTAGACTTAAATAGGCCCACATGGTAATGGATCATACCCATCATGTTCTCTCATTTAGCCGCAAGACATAGCCCTCCCATCTGCCCTGTGGGAATCAAAATGGACATGGATCGACCCAACAGTGCCCTGCTTACCTGGGTTCCCGCCCCCAACAGCCAGACCTCCACCCGATCCATCTTTGTGGTGGAGAGACAGGAAGTGGGCTCCCAAGAGTGGCAGAAGTGTTTCACCTCAGAGACCTCCACGTCAGCCGAGGTCGCCGGCGACAGCGTGCCGTGCGAAGGCAACTATCGTTCCGTGTCTGTTGCGTCAACAAGTATGGGCGAAGCGGCCACGTGGAGTTCCCCAAAGCTGTCCATCTGGGTGAGTGTCTTACTGTGAAGCAGATATCTACATATGTTATTATATGTATTTCATTGAAATCATGAAGATCTGACTGAGGAATTTAATACTGTCATATTGATAAATATTCCCTTTCTATAAACATAAACGTCAATAGGTAGATATTGGCTCAAGACATATATTTAAAAGAAATTACAGTACTTTTATTTTCATAGCATGCATATTTATACATAGTATATCTTTTAGATATAGTGTAATACATTCTAATTATAATTCATTTTCATTATAATTGTATTCATTCTAGAAATATTTTTAGGATATTTAATGTTACTGCCATCTTTGATCATTAAAGTATATTAAGGACTGCTATCTAACCATTGCAGAGGCATCCTTTACATTTCTGTGATGTCTTTGTCCGAACAAACAAACAAAAAATCAGACAATATTTGTTGTTTTTTCTTCACAAATATTAGTATTGAAATTTTCCTTAAAACTTGGTGTTAAATAAGCTTAAAACCAATGGCTACCAGGAACGTAAATCTGCTTTGAAAACGGGCAGCAATGATATTAGGAAAACATCCCTCTTTGTTTACTTGTAATTCTACTGTTCCTACTTAGTTCCTGGGCCCAAGATTTGCAGCAGCCTCAAAGCCTGTGAGGTTGTGGAAGGAGAAGACGCTCACTTCTCTATCGAATTGTCTGCCACAATGGTTGGAACCTGGTTTCTGAATAGCTCTCAACTGCAGCATGGCGGACGATATTCAGTACAACAGTCACAAACAAAGCACTCACTGGTTATCCATGACACTAACACTACAGAGGACACCGCAGAGATCACGTTCATAGCCAATGGAGTTCGGGATTCAGCTGTGCTCAAAGTTAAACGTAGGTGCAAAAATCTGTTATTTCTGTTTAATTTAGTGATGATGTACTTCATTTTTTTTCTTTATTAATTGATTACTTGTCTTTATTTCTTTGCAGCTGCTGTGATAAAATTCAGTCCTCTGTCAGACTTTGACAGCAATAAAAAGGTGGAAGCTGGTGACGCCATTGTACTCTACTGTGAAGTCTCCCACCACTCCGCAGTAGTATCCTGGTTCAAAGACGGCAAGGAGCTCCAGGTGAGCGACGGCCTCAACATCCAATCAGATGGGAATATGAGGAGGATTGTGATTCACTCAGCTGATGCATCTCACTCTGGAATGTTATACATGTGAAACTACAGGAGATGTCATCACATTCAAGTGGATGTTGCAGGTAAAGGAAATGTTTGTTTTTATGATTAAACCAAATTGTGGAAGGATATTCAACGTTTACAATTTTGCATAGGTAAGTTCGTCCTTGAAAACCTTGTTTTCCAGTTGTTGACATCCATCCTTTACTCCTATTGTTTCAGGTCTTCCTTGGAGTTCATTCCAGTTCCAGAGGAGGAGCTCCATAAGAGCAGCATGGAGCTGGACCCCGTGGTGCTGCTCTGCAATGTCTCCACAGACGATGCTGAAGTTGTGTGGTAAGACAATGAGGAGAGAATGTCTGTTAGAAAAATATATTTGAGAAATTACCTTCAGGTTTTTTTTTATTTAATTTGTCCATTTGATTGGCTGTGTCCCAGGTATAAAGACGGCTGTGAGATCAAGCCCAGTGACAACATCACTCTGCAGGCAGAAGGAACCATGAGGAGGCTGATCATTCGCTCTGCAGAAACCTCAGATGCTGGCAGCTACACCTGCAAGGCAGGAAACAACAGCATGGAGTTCATCATGTCAATGTCAGAGGTAGTGCAACATATCCCTCTTAATTCATGAGAGATAAATTAAGGGTGGCATTTTTAGCCTCAGCTTCCTCTCACTATACACACAGAGCCTCCAGTGATGATTGTGGAACCTAAGGATGATATTGTGATGGAGAGCTATATCTCCGAGGAGACCTTCCTTCAGTGCGAGTTGTCCCGTACCCGTGGGAAAGTGCGCTGGTTCAAGGACGGCCAGCAGGTGGAGGAAAGCGACAACATCCAGCTTGTATCTGAAGGTCCTTACAGGAGGCTGGTCATCCTCAGCGGCTCCATGGAGGATGGCGGAGAGTATGTCTGTGAAACAGACGGAGACTCTGTCTTTTTCCAACTTACTTTCAAAGGTAAGAGTGACATTTCCTGGGTGCTTACCTATGACTATACAGTACATCTATAACAAATGTAAAAAGTTTAGTTTTAATTTAACTACCCTCATCCTGCACCAGCGCCACTGGTAAGGATAATTTCCCCCAGTGAAGCAGAGTTGGAACTAACCCAGTTAGCCTCTGAGAGGCTGGAGCTCAGCTGTGAGTCTCCAAGGCGGACGCCCCAGTCCGTTGGTACAAAGACAGTCTGGAGGTAGATGAGAGTCCTAACTTGATCCTGGAGGTAGATGGGGCCCAACGCCGGCTGGTTATACCCATAACTAGCATTGACGATGCAGGGGAGTATGTATGTGACACTGAAGATGACTCTGTGGCCTTCATGGTTACTATAACAGGTAAGAATGAGGACGTAAGGATAGCTTTATAGAATCATTATATACAAATACTAGCATTGCCAACTTTTATGACTCTTTCCTTTAAAACAAACTGTTATTTTTTAGAGCCACCAGTGACGCTTACTCGGCCTAAAAATATACCTGACAAACTGGAGAGTTTTGCCGGAAAACCAATTGTGCTGGAGATTGAGGTGTCCCGGTCAAGCGCTGAAGTCAAATGGTTGCTAAATGGCAGTGAAATAGATGAGAACAGTAACGTGACCATCGAAGAGGATGGGCTGATTCATCGCCTGACCATCCACTCTCCCACCACTGAGGATTCTGGGAGATACACATGTGACGCCGCTGATGATCAAATTGATTTCCAGGTCAAAGTTTCAGGTAAGCGGTTAGTCAGTTCTGCTTTATAGATGATTCTGCCTCAAAGTGCAATTTTAGAAACCACTATAATGTTGTATTGAGTGTCAATCTGTCATTTTACATCATCAGAGCCTCCTGTGAAGATTCTAAGAAAATCAGATATTAAGACAAATCTTAAATTCCTGGTTTCCGATGACATTGAGCTTGAGTGTGAGCTCTCCAGAGCCAATGCTGTCGGCAAATGGTACAAGGATAATTGTCGAGTTGAGGGCGATGATAGGTTCTGTGAAGAGGAAGAGGGGGCTTTCCGCTCTTTGGTCATCCTCAACGCTGAACACAGAGACTCAGGAGAGTATTTCATGGATGTTGGAGACGACAGTATCAGCTTCCAGGTTATGGTAGAAGGTAGAATTAATTTAAAATTGTATTAAATCAAACAATTTCATTTTAGCCGTTCCTTAAACTAATCCCATGTCTCTTCCCCATGACCTTAGAGCCTCCAGTGAAAATCGTGGGTAACTCAAATGACCTTGACCACCAAGAGATGGAGGCAGGGGAAGAACTCATCCTGGCCTGTGAACTGTCCCGTGCCAATGCCCCCGTCCAGTGGTACTGCAATGAAAAGCTGCTTTCAGAAGACTCCCGTACCCACATTGAGACCTACGGCACTTTGAGGAAAATTATCATCACAAATGTCCAACACTCTGATTCTGGGAAATACATATGTGATGCTGGGGACGACAAGATGATAAGCATGATCAGGGTTCAAGGTAACAACTCAAAACGATATCTCCAGATTATGATGAACATGATCTCAAAATGACGTTACATTTGGCTTGCTTTCCTTTTAATTAAAGAGGCTCCAGTTATGTTTGTCAACAAGGAGGATGACATTGTCGTGACGGGTTATGAAGCAGAGAGCTTGACCCTGACTAGCTACGTGTCCAAGGAAAGTGCTCACGTGCGCTGGCTGCAAGACTGGACGCCTGTTGAAGGTGAACGTTTCAAAGCGCTCGTAGATGGCCATAAGCGCACCTTAACCATTGACCCTTTGAGGCGCTCTGATGCTGGCGAGTACACCTGCGATCTCAACACGGACCAGATACACTTCAGCTTGCTGGTGAAAGGTTAACATTTCAGTTTCAGCTTGGCATGCAATAACATTTTTAAACACTTAATTTTGGACTGAAAAGCCATATTAACTTTTAACATTAACGTTTTTTTTGTACAACAGAAATGAGAATTAAGTTTGTAAAGCCACTTCGAGAAACAGTGGCCCATGCTGACGGTATGGTGACCATTTGCTGTGAGGTGTGCAAGCCAAAAGCTGACGTCCAGTGGCTCAAGAATGGCGTTGAGGTGGTTCCAAGCAGGAGGTTCACCATTCGGGCGGATGGAGTTGAGCGTAGCTTAACAATTCACCGTTTAATCAGAGAGGATGCTGGGGAGTACGTCTGCGAGTCCAGAGATGACCGGACTGCGGCAATACTTAGAGTAGAGAGTAAGTATAGCTGGATGCAGCTTTTCTGTATTTTCTCATGTGGGGTAGCAGGTTCATTAACTTTTTTGTGTCTTCTCAGTGCCCAGGGTGGTGGAGTTCCTTACAGAGCTCCACAACACCACTGTACTTGAAGGGGAAGATGCAACCTTTAAGTGTGTGGTTTCCCCTGAGGATGTCCAGTTGGTCTGGCTCATGGACAATGAGGCTATAACCCTGGGCGATCGCTTCCAGGTAAACCAGAACGGCCTGTGCCACACCTTGGTGATCAAGAGGTGCCAGATGTTGGACGGCTCAAAGATTACAGCAGAGGCAGAGGGACAAATAAGCAAAGCCAGCCTCAAAGTTCAGGGTAAGACCATTTAATGAGGGGATATGGTGTTTTAAAATAATTACGAACAACTCCTTGATACTTCATTTCCATCTTTCCTCATTATATCCAGAGGCTCAGGTCATGTTTACAAAGAAAATGGATGCAGTGATGGCTGAAGAACTTGGCCACGCCACTTTGGAGACGGAGATCAGCCTTGAGATGGGCGAGGTCCAGTGGATGAGGCAAGGGGTGGTCATCGGGCCCGGTCCCAGACACACTCTGGCCCAGAACGGCTGTAAACGCAGTCTGATCATCACCAACCTGACTCTGTCAGACCGGGGAACCTATCGCTGTGAAACACTGCATGACAGGACGCAGGTCAAGCTTAATGTAGAACGTAAGTAATCCGAGGTAGAGTATGGATTATATGTTGCCAGATATAAATAGTGTACAGGCACAGACATCACATAATCTACCTATAGCCCCTTTTACACCAAAAGTCCCGGAATGTATTGTTCCAGGAACTCCTCTTCCTGGAACTTAAAGGTTCCTGTGGCCCTTTGTTGTCTGTGTTTCCACCCAGGCCTGAAGTTCCGGGGAGGTTGTGCATATCAGGCTATGACATATGAAAAGCAGTAAAAGTAACAGCACGGCACGTCATTTTATGATACATGTATTTGTGTTGAGTTGACAGAATCAACAGGGATCAACAGATAATTTTTCTATACATGTTTGCAAAAAAAAATGTATTCAGAAGTCATTGCACTTTATGACTTGAATTTAAACTGGCATCTCATCTGACACAGATAAGCTATGTGTGTGTTGCAGGGGTTTTCCACAGTATGCCACAGTGCAAAAGGGTTCTAAGAATAGACCTGTACGTGTGAAAGGTTTTTGAACGAGAGCCATGCAGTTACCTAATCGTAACACCTTTAGTTGCCCTTGAAACTCTGTGTCTATGAATGTACACAAATAGTCTCAGTTATGCTTCGAAGGAGTGTGATTATGTGCAAAATGGAACAAGGGGAATTAATGTTCAATGTTGTCAAAACTTAACTTGAGTCACAACTTAATCTTTTCTGAAAATAAAAGCTTTTTCATCCTGATAGCATTCCACAGAAAAATCACTTTATTGTATGTATTTATAGAAGTCTCACTGCACTTCTCTCCCTCATCTCTTCCAATCCAGCCCGTAAAATCTCTTTCCGAAAAGGCCTCACTGATCAGGAAACCTTTGAACGAGAGACTGCTTCATTCGAGGTGGAGCTCTCCCACACGGATGTGGAGGGGATTTGGCAGAAGGACGGCATCCGGGTGAAACCCAACAACCAGTGGAGGGTGAGCAACAACGGGCTGGTCCATGGCCTCACTCTCTCTAACCTCACCCTGGAGGACACGGGCACAATCGTCTTCTCAGCTGAAGGGGTACGCAGCACAGCCAGGCTCACTGTCAAAGGTAAATACTGGCCTGTGGAGCGGAGTGGGCGGCGTAGTGTGTTCTTTATAAAGCCATACTTAAGGGTGTAGACTTGAAGAACTGTAAGACACAGGTTAAATAAAGAGAGGCGGGGGATGTTGTCCTCCATTTAGTGTTATCCTATTAACTTAATTCAATCATAATTCTATTAAATCACCATTAATTTAGCTTTTGACAAACAGGAAACCCCAAAATGAGAAATTGATGTCCGAGTGTCAGATTGTTGTGCTTATCTTTAGTGATTCAATTCTAACCACAATGGTATTTTTGCGATGGAGTACTCACATCATTTTGGAAGTATTGACAGAGAATGATTATTTTGATGATTGGTTCATTAGATTGTCTATTTTGTTCATTGACTAATTGAATGGATTTGCTAAATTATCAGAGACTCCGGTGACTATCCTGAGAATGCTAGCTGATGTCCGAGTAGAGGAGGAATTTCCGGCCACTCTGGAGTGTGAATTCTCCAGGCAAAATGTGGATGTCAGGTGGCTCAAGGTAAAATAAACCAAGACATGCCTTCATCGCTCTTGTTTTGCAACAAATTATGGAAAAACTCACAAAAGGGACTCATGAGGTTTTGCGTGTGTGAATCAGAATGGGACGGAGCTGAAGCCGGGGAAGAACTGTCGGATCTACTCCATGGGCCGGAAGCGGTTCTGTCAGATCATGCTGTGCTCCTTGGCCGACTCGGGCACATACACATGTGACACGGGGGAAATTAACACTTTCTGTTCACTGGAGGTTTACGGTAGGTGTCTGCATTTTTAGTTAGCTCATAACAATGTTTTTATTTGTGTGTGCAGATAGTATGTTGAGAGTATTGTCTTTGTACACTTTAGGGTGTAATGAGAGCGTGGCATAGGCCTACTGAAACATATGTATTAATAAGTCCTCAAAACAAAACGAAAAAATGCATATTTCTGGCTTCTAATATGGGTGATCTACATCTCTTTGCTTACCTCACAGAACACAAGTTGGAGATAGTGCACGATCTGGAGGACCTTGACATTAAGGAGGACCAGAATGCCGTCTTCATGTGTGAGCTTTCCCTGGTGGATGTTACCGGGGAGTGGTACAAAGACGGCCACAAGATCCGGCCCACTAGCACCATCAAGATCCGCACTGAAGGTCAGAAAAAAGAGAGGGTTGATTGTTAATGTAAGGGATGGAGAAATCAATTCCATCAGTACATTTGATACAGTTAAATAGCAGCTAGCTCGTAACAAATGTACCAAAAGTGTGAAAAATGCAGCACATCTGTTATTGTGAATGTTTAGTGGTAAGGATAGTAAGACACTAAGTGGCAGATGAGATGAACAGATTATTTCAGACAGTGTGCATGCTCAGTGGCTACAACAGTCTAACACATGTAAATTCTCAGTAATCTACTAACACTAGTATGAAGGAGGACCTCTGGTGGGCATAAAGGGAATAGTAAGACCTGGGAAGGGACAGGGAGCAGAGACACTGTATGAATTGAAGCAAAACAAACAGATGAGTAAAAAATAAGCAATAAAACAACATACAAACAAGTGTTTTAGGAAGGTTTTAGACCACCACGAGCCTCCAGAACAGCTTCAATGTAGAGAGAGTCTATACATCTGTTGTTGTTCTACCTCAGGGACCAAACACTTCCTACTGATATGCAACGTCAAAGCTGAAGATGCCGGAGAAATCCGCTTTGCAGCCAGGGATGTTGAAACCACAGCATACCTTGAAGTAGAAGGCAAGTCATTTAATTTGCATCATCATTTTCTTTAAATGTTTTTATGTGAAATTTTTAACACTTAAATATGTCCAGTACCAATTCTCAAAAATGTCCCTCTGACTTTAGAACTGCCTGTTTCCATTGTGAAACCCCTGCGAGATCGAACGGCTCTGGAGAAACACCGCGTGATCCTTGAATGCACCATTTCCTCGCCGCGCTGCAGCGCCACCTGGTACAAAGGCCGGGAGGAGCTGGTTCACTCGGAGCGCCTGGAGATCTCGGCCGACGGCTGCAGCCTCAAGCTGGTGATCAACCAGGTGACTGTGGAGGACGAGGGCACGTACAGCGTCGAGGTGGGGGAGCACACATCCAAATGCAAACTGTTGGTAGAAGGTAAGACGGGAGGCAAGCTGAGGACAAAGACATCTGTGACAAATCAAAATAAAATGTGAATTAAAGCTATAGTGCGTAACTTCTGGCGCCCTCATGAGGAATTCTGAGTAATTACAACAACACTGTCGGCACATCTACATGATCAGTGGCTACAAAAGTCAAAGCTCTTTCATATAGGCAGTTGGTTAGAAAGAGGGACCGATGACTTATCCATATAAAGAGGATCAGCATCACATGTAATAATAAGATAACTAATAAAAAATACAAATATAAATGTGGAAAACACCTCTCTCTCTCTCCCTCTGCTGCAGGCCAATCCCTTGTAATGGTCAGTGAGCTAGAGGATGTGGAGGTAACAGCACCAGAGCCGGCGACGTTCCATTGCGAGGTGTCCGTGGACATAAACAAGCCCCCAGTCTGGACTCTGAACGGGGAAACCCTTCTGCAGGGCCCCTGCGTCCGCCAAGAGAACCACGGCACGGTCCACAAGCTCACCCTGAAAGACACCAGTGTGGACATGAGCGGGACAGTGAGGTTTACCATGGGCAAGGCCAAGAGCAGCGCCATGCTCAGCGTCATGGAAAGTTAAATACGAGCGATAAAAGCAAGAGGTTTTGAGAGAAAGAAAGGAAGAGACTGCAAAAAATGGGAATTGATCGAAAAGGCCAGCGTCCATTTGATCATGTTTGGATGTACTGCGTTTCCCTGTTGAGAGTAAATTGAAGGTATTTATTGAAGTTAGCCAGATGAAGCATTTTAAAACACCTGAGGCATGTTACTTTAGTCAAGATATTCCTTTGTTTTCTTTTTTTACAGTTTAGATTATATTTATTCGACTGATAAAGATTACTTTATTGACTTAACATTCTTGTATCCCGATGAAAATCACCCCAAATAAAACACAAACTAACAGTTAAATTGTGTCAAATACAAGTCATTCATCTTTTCTGGCTAAGGAATATACACAATTTTTTACATACAATTTTTGAATGAGACCCTGCTTGGCTCTATTACTCAGCTACAGGTTCTGGAACATTTAAAAAAAAAAAAAATTATTTCAATAATTTTAGATAAAAACTCCAGACTTAAGATTTGATGCATTTCTCAGTCTTATGTCATCGTTGACGTTATATAGCCATAAGTATATAGCCTACTGGTGAAAGTAGAATGTCTTAAAGGATATTATAATTCACCATGTTCTGTAATTGATTTAATTTATTTTAACTGTCAGTTTCCTATTAAGGAATTGATGGAGAAAATAATTTCCAGATAAATTGATAATCAATATACCATTAGACAGCCTTCGCATTTACACACTTGGTGTTATATAACATAATGTAAAATAATTGATTTCTGATGGAAACTTATGCTTGTTAGTGATGCCACAGAATATTAGCACCCTCTTTTTATTACAAAGGTTACACAAAATTTAAACAAAATGTGAAACTATGCATGTTACGTCGTTTAAAAGCAATTGTTATCATGTACAAATAAGTAGTAGTTAACAATAATTCATATTCAACCTGACTGAAAATAAAGTTTTCGGAAGCTAGTTAGCCCCAGTTCGTGCTTTTCTACCATAGGCTAAATAACGCTCATAGCCGCGTAGGTAAGTTTACTAACTTGTAACTATAATTGTGTGCAAAGTGTTTCAAAAAGAGGCAACATTTCCCTTGGGTGTTAGGAAAGGACAAAACAGGAATAAAACAACAGTAAATATTGGACTTACCAGGTAGTAAACGGCAGCTCTAAATGTAGGATAATGTTAATGTTGCTCCGTGTCTGCTAACCATGTAACCGGCCGGTAACTAGGCAACTAATTGAC
This sequence comes from Ammodytes dubius, assembly GCA_026122265.1. Lineage (NCBI taxonomy): Eukaryota > Metazoa > Chordata > Actinopteri > Uranoscopiformes > Ammodytidae > Ammodytes > Ammodytes dubius. The sequence goes on along the minus strand of CM047528.1, from coordinate 5,664,277 downwards.
CAGATAAAAGCCGCTGATTGGTTAATAGCTTGTTACGCAGCCCCAAATTTTCAAAATATAGAAAATAGTCATATTGACAGGATAACATTCATAGAAATAAATATTTATAGGAATAATATCTATGTGATTGACATGAATATGGTTGTTAAATTAGTTAAGGGGTTACAATAGTTTGAATATTTCACTATTAACCATATAATGTATTTAAAAGAGGTATGACGGAAAGTAATTTTTTCATTACACAAATGGCATTATCCCATTAATATCTATTGTTTGCTGTCTTTTTTTAAAGGTATTTTTGACAGTTGACAGCTGGATAAATTAACAGCTATTGTAAAAGCATAACACCACAAATTTGTGTCTGCTGTTTTGCCAAATTTGCACCAAAACAACTTTCTAAAATCCGTTTGTTTCAAAACGAAATGAGAAGAAATGCTCAACAAAATATCACTTGGACCATCTTTCATTTAGCATTTATGGTGGGGGGTGGGGGGGGGGAATGGCATTATTACATTTAGTCCATATATAATTTGGCATGATAAAACAAAAACAAAAAATTAGGTTACATCTATTTAATCATGAGTACAGTAACATGAATATTCCATATATTAATGAACATTTGTTTGCTTTATTAATGTGCAAAACAAGATATACATATCTACTGAATGTGTAAGAAGTACAGTATCAGTGAATGGGCCCCACGTAGTGACACAACACTTGTTTCATATGTAATCAGATGACCGAACGTTCCTATAAATACTCCTTTATGCCAATGTACTTCCAAAAAAAACACAACAGTTAACAGCACTGAACCTAATTGAGACGTGATGGCTTACATGAAACATACCTGTCGAAATTATTACCCTGTTAATGTGCCTACAACAGTAAGATACTATCATTGTTAGTCATTTGCTGGTGTTTTCTGCTCCAAATATTACCCATGTAATATATGAGGTAACAAACCAGGTCTTGCATGGACAACAGCAAGAACTATGTTCCCCTTTTTGGAAAACAAATCAGAGGCCAAAAAAAAAAGCACAAAAATCAGTAATTATTTAGAAAATAAACAGGCTAATTTGATTGACACAAACATTGTTAACATAGAAAAATAATGTAATAGCTCCTAATATGGTGGCTTTAACTGTCATCCCTGCCCCCAATGTAGGTAAAGTCAAATCTGACATTTAATTCATCAGGGTCAACACGTGGTATTGTCAACGCATATGAGTGGGGTCAGAGAAGGCCCACTGTCCTTTGTGATCGGATCGGACCAAAGAGTTGCTCAAAAACTGAGCAACTATCACCATGGCCAGCTTAAAAAAGCAGATTCAATGTGTGACATCCCCATTTGGTCGATGAGATTTTAAAAACGGGAAATTCCAACCTTAAGTAATCTTGCTTTTTTCGTCTCTTATAAATCTCCTACATTTCCCAGAATGCAGTTTTATTGCAACTTTGAATGAACAGTTTCTGCTCCTGTGCTTCTGCTTACCTCTTCTGTGACTTAATCCTCAAAATATCTGTGTAAAACTACACATTAGAACAACACAGAACAGTTTTTGTTCAGATCTATTAAACAACGTCATAGCTGCACTGGAGTTATCTCAACATTAACGTCATGAATAAAAAGCATTCGGACCCAGAGGTGCAAGGTAAATCGCCAATAGCGGTTTTATTAGCAGGGTTGAGGTGTTTCAGGGTGGATTTCTCCTTTAAATCTGGGCTGAATTACAACCATTTTCTATTTTCAAAGTTGTGCCTGGCATCTCACATAATTCTAGAGTCCTTGTGGCAGCTCCCCCGGCCCCCGGCCAGACACACATTTTATTGCAAAGTCCTGAAATAGTTTCCAGCCTATGTGTACCGCTTACACAAAAAAAGAAGAAAAAAAAGGTTGTACTTTGAAGCCTACATTGCATTTTGGCCATTCATCAATATTTGAACCACTTTTTGAAAAAAAAAACACATCCGATAATAATACAATGTAGCAGCTGCTTTTTCACCGTCTCGAGCTGATACTTTAAAATTCTATTAGTGTCAGGTTTTCTAGGGAAAAATACTGCATTCATCTGTTTCTATAAAAAAAAAATCACAAATACTGATCCCTATTTATTATGCAATGGCATTTTGAAGCTGCGTTAAGAATACAAATTGTGCTTGACTCAATTACTACACAGCACTGAAAGGGAGGCCTGTACTGCAGACTATACTTGTAAAGTGCTGCCAATCATTTTGTTATAAGCAATTTAAACAACTCCTTATTATATTTGACATTACGACCACGCTCGGGTTTAAAGAGAAACTTTTTTTGATCATATTCATCCATAACACTGTCGTGATTATTCAAAAAAAATACCTGATCACATCGCTCTAAAAACTATTTAAAATTAGACCCATGGATCACATGCTCCCGACTGCAGACAAATAGTGTGATACTAAATGAAAACCTAGGGTGACGAAGATGATGCTATTCCAATACGTTTAAAAGACACTGACAGTACATATAAACCATCTGCTCTTTCAAGACTGATCAAGTTTATTTGCATGTAAACCTTTCCAAAATATATTCCTTTCCACTTGAATCCTGCTTACCAGATCCTGCACGCGTTGCAGGATGAGAGCGCTGGATCCATGAGAAGTCTTTGTCCAGTACCCAGTCTGTTAACTCTACTCCGAGTTCAATGACAATGCAGAAATGTCCTTTAAGCATTCATACATCCATCCATCTATCCATCCATTCACTCACATCAGCTGGTTCACTCACTGTGGACTGACAGGGAGAAAGTTACAAGGCAAATTTCAGGCAGTTTTCGGCTTGACCAGGAGGTGGCAGCAAAGACACCATCAAAGTCATTAAAGACTCCCACACAATGATCTTGGGGTGTTTTGATACTGGGAAGGTGAAAGCGCTGGTTCAGCTGAGAGGCAGTCTGTGTGTTGTGCTTGGGCAGTGATATATAGCTGGGGCCTTGCTGGTGTGTGCATGTTGATTTCCGTATTGATTTTGTTCTGAGCTGAGATGAGCAGTGTAGCGGCGTTAGCTAGCCACCCCCTGTTGCTTGAGGACTGAGTAGACGTTGTCCACTTTGCTCAGCCTCTCAAAGAAGGGGATGAGGTCCAGCAGCTCCGTGTCCGACATGTCGTCAAACCATGAGACCACAGGCACCTGCACCAAAACACATGGTCAGCAACCACACCAACAACATCATATATCCTTACAAGAACAATACTAACTGTTCACCTAATCCAACTTCTATTTTTCTTTAATAGTTTTTGCAATTGGGGCCAGAGTAATATATTTTTAGGGGGCAATGCCGATTCTGATATTAAAGGTGGAGTCAGTGATTCTGGAGAAGGCTTGTTGTCAAAATCACATTTTGTAAAAATCAGGGAATACTGTATCACAATCTGCTACCTATGTACCGTTTGTGCGCTGCAAAAATGACTTAATTAATTAAGTGTTAACATTGGAGTCTGTTGGGCAAACTTTTGGCCGATAATTATTATTCTCAGAACAATTGTCAGGCTCTAATTGCAATACCTTAAACGCAGGAGAGCCCAGTAAACTGATACACGAAAGGTGTGAGTGTCATCATTATGAGTGGGGTGCATTTCATACTCACTGCATTGTCTGGGTGAAAGACGTATGATGCGGGGGAGTTGTCTATGATGATGACCTTGTTGAGGTCTCTGCCCAGCCGGCTCAAGTCCTTCACGTAGTTCCCTCGGTGGAACACACACGACTCACGGAACAGGCGACAGCGGAACGCACCCCACTTGTCCAGGAGGTCAGAGACAGGGTCCGCATACTGACGCAATGACAAAACACAATGCTTTAATAGATTGATGGTACAAGCACTAACTTCTAGAAACGGATGTAAATGGTGCTGTTTTATTTTCATTGATTGGAGTAGTATTTTTGTATTCTTTAACACTGTCTGTTAATTTTATTTGATTGGATGTTGCACTGGTTTATGGTGGAGAATGGGATAGGACTTGTCCAGCCCATGCTTTATCCTATCCCTTCCCGAATGGGTCTAGAGTGTATTATGTTGAAATACGCTTTTGATAATTCTTTTTATTCATTTTGTTTTTCCTTTTGTTATTCAATTATCCTTTGTTCGAAATAAATCGAACTCAACAACTGCCACCAAATGTAATGTAGGAAAAAGCCCTGTGATCCTGCAGTAATTGATTCCATATATATTATTGATCTTATTTCTCACCTTGGCTAGACTGGCGGTGAACAGGACGCACTCAAACAGTTCTCCCATTCTCTTCAGGAACTCGTCGACATGCGGCCGCTTCAGGACATACACCTGGAACACGTCAAGCATTTTAAAGCAGGCACAATAAAGAATTATGACACTTTGTTTAGGGGATCAAATTCAATCTGTGCAAATGATGGCTGGACAATTTGAATGCGTGTCTGTCCACATGACAGATTTGACATGTGGTTAAAAAAGAGCATATTTTATCCACATCAAATTATATATTACAATATCAGGCATTGGGGACTTGCATAAGAATGTAAAAAACATCTCATATAATTCACTGACAGACAAGCTCTTGGCTCCAAGAGTGAAAATCCATGGAGATATTTCTTTGAAGTTCCTTTCCCAGTTTTTTTTTTCCTTCTTCTTTCTGCGGTGTCTGCGGCTAAGGGGAAGCGTTCCTGAACCAAGTCATCCGGAATAGGCTGTGCTTGTCTGAACAAACCTATCCTGGATTACTTGAATCAGGCCCAGACCCACGGTATGTCATCCATCGCAGACGTCTCCAGAAAACCCAACCTACTACAATGAGCAATTTAAGACTTGAGAGAGCGGTGTGAGTGCCACGCATCTCCACATTACCTGGTGTAGTGTTCCATCGATTTCCACAGGAATGATGAAATCTGCATTGTTCACCGGCTATTGGAATGATAAAAAAGTTGATTTTAACAAGCAAGATGTGGACATTTGAAAGATTTCACTAAAGCCGACATGGCTGAGCAACCACATGAAGTCACATGAATGAGGTTGACAGTGACATTTCAGACTTTTTAATGCCACTTAAAATTAAACTTAATGCAAGTGTCAGGCCACACTGGCACCAGTAAGGATATAATGGAAAAGCTGATGCATAAGGTATTTTTTATTTTAATATACTCACATTGATAAACTGTAACAACAGCTTTGTGAACTGTGTGTATACTCTAAATAACAATCAAAAAGTACTTATTATGTCACCTTACAACCCCTTTTTAAGTATTAAAAAGCGCAATCAAGAAATGGAAGACCTTTGCAAACAATAATGTTTGCTTCTAAGACCCCGCGGTACCCTGTGTTTACTATGAGAGATGGACATGAAACAGGCTTGTATACATTTTTTTTAAAGTAGTATATAGTATTATTGCAGATTATTTCAGACAGATTCAGGTAGAGAGACAAACAGTCTGCAGTGTGTGTACATGGAGGAGAGGCCGTGTTTATTTGGTTTTTAAGCAGCAGCTAGTTTGGGGTTTTGGCATTTGCCGGCGATGGCAGAAATGTCACCGGCCCAGCCAACAACAACCAGATGGAGTGGACGTGTAGACCTTACACAGTGTTTTTAACTGTTGAACTATGTCATGACGTAATGCGATCACAGGGGACAACTATGTGCTTTAAAGCCCTTTTTTTTCTCTAAGTCCCCTAAGAAATGAAAGAAAAACATTTTGCACATAGCTGCTTGTAATTAACGCGACATGTCACTCTGCTTACCTTAAAGGAGCTGTGAACCAGTGTCTCGTCCAGGTCTATTACCACACAGATCTTCCCGGAGTCTTTTGACTTCACTGGAGGCAACAATGGCTTCACCTGGATCTAAAAACACATCACAAATAAGTTTACCTGAAAGATGACAAAGTATGAGGTCCCTAAAAGTAGTTTGGTGCTATTTATGTAAACTCAAAAAAGGAACATTTTATTGCAAGTGATACAAAATACTGCGAGTAGCAATATAAGAAAGCTATGACCAGGCATTGGTGTAAAGAAACGCCATGGATGAAAATCAGTGGCTAACTATTGTTGAAGAGTTGTTTTTAAAATGGAGAAATTGACACACAAACTGAGACTTCAAGAAGCACAATTTGACTGTCAAATACAGGACTCAAAATGAAGACATTGGACTAGAACCATAACGAATGGATAGATTTAAGATGTGTGTGTGTGTCTGTGTTGTGGGTGTGTATGTACAAGGTAGAGAATGTGAGATTTGATCTTTGATATGTTGACCTGTCTGACACAGATTTGATCTTTCCAAAGTTGTGGAAACAGGAGGAAAATATGCCACGAGCAAGAGAGAGACCGACAGACCGACAGACAGACAGACAGACAGACAGGTTAAAAGTTACCTTAGAGACAGTTCCGTTCTCCTCCACCAGCAGTGGGGCATTGTTATTGACAGGCGGGGGCTCTGGCTGGTCCCGACACAGGCAGCAGAGCAGGCTGGAGAACAGGCCTCTGCTGCGGGGCTTCTTAGAGGACACAGAGGGGGAAGACCCTATGGAAGAGGAACAAGAAGAGGAGCTTTAACTTTAGACACTCATTTACAAACACTTTGAATGGAGACAATTTAGAAATATTTTACTCTAATAAAATAAAAGTCATTAAACTGTAATGACTATATTTGTACCCTTCCTACACAGTGCCACCTTGTATGTGATGCCTCCATCTTGTCAGTGAATGCCTTAAAAAGCAGTAAAACCCAACAGCCTTTCCTCATACTTTTGTCATGTGCACACGGACCCTCCTGGAGCCAGCAGCTCTTGCATAACCTCCTCTCTGACGTCAGCAGCAAACAGTGAAAAGCATCCAGACGAGGCAGCACGTTAACACTTCACTCTCAAGCAGGCGTTGTAAAAGGCTCAGCATGAACCAATCTGGTATAATGCACTACATGTAAATGACCCGTACATGAATTGCAGTTAATATAACCATAACAACAGCCAATGAAAATAGTATTTTTTCCAAGTACAAATGGACAAGAAAATAAAAGTTAACAATACAAACAAGTTAAGAAAATACAACTAAGCTGAATATGCTTAGTATGCAAGAAGTTATGACCTTTATACCATGAATCAAACCTTAACTTCATGTTCAGTGTTTGTCAAGCAACAACATACTCTACTCAACTTAGCAGCAGTAATGCTTCTGTATGGACTAATAGCTAGGTTACCTATTAGAGGTGGCCAAATGAGTAATACTACTCAGAAGCAGCAGACACATTTCAGCCTCTGGGGGCTTTTTCTCCTTTTCTTTTTACAATTGAACAAATCTCCAGCTGATCCCTGCCAAGCCGTAGCTTAACCAGACAAACTTGGCAAATGGTGAATGAAGAGTTTAGTGTCAATCACCATAGTACAGCAAAGGAGGAGGAGGAAGCGTGCACCTGTGCAGTTCAACAGGTTTAAAGCTCAGTCCATACACTGTTTGTTGGTGCCATTTCACGTTTGTACTTTATTTATATTAAAAGATAACTTTTTTTTATGTGTTTTTCATGTACATTGTAAAGCATGCCACAAAGGAATGTTTTCAATATTAGTTTTGTCTATGTCTGTGATAAAGTAGTGGTTATTCCAGCAGCTCAAAATGACTTTAAAATGTCTCTAACAGTGCAAAAGTCCACATTTCCATGACAAAGAAAACATTAATTTCCTAATATTTAAGAAGGTGGAAACAACAAATGAAACTATTAAAAACTTGCAGCATTGGGTTGAAATATTTTACTCAGTGCTTCAACGACGAGTTGGAACAAGCTGATATAAATTCAATGCGATACTGTCAATGTGGATATATTACCTTTGCCATGCAAGTAAGATTTTGCATCAACATTAGTTCTTGTGTAAATATGAAAAACATATATGTGGTAATGAGACTTTTTTTTGTCATTCATTCATTTGGTCATCTCAAAAGGTCCTTGGGCTCATACTGGCGGACCAAGAAAACTATTTACAAGAAGACATTTTAAAGGGTTGTTTCACAGGTTTTAAGGCTACACAAATCTTAACTTTTATTTACCTCTGTTCTGCGGATTTAGCCTGAAGATGTGTCAGTCACTGAGTATATTTCTGTTCTCACATTCAGATTGTCATGCCAACGACTCCAAATGCTTCATGTCCCATAAATCTGTCAACACCACCCCCTCCTGACTTCTGCTGCCTCTCATCAGACTTTCTTTCCTCTCTCTCTCTCTCTTCTCTCTCTCCTCTCCTCTCTCTCTCTCTCTCTCTCTCTCTCTCTCCTCTCTCTCTCTCTCTCTCTCTCTCTCTCTCTCTCTCTCTCTCTCTCTCTCTCCTCTCTCTCTCTCTCTCTCTCTCTCTCTCTCTCTCTCTCTCTTCTCTCTCTCTCTCTCTCTCTCTCTCTCTCTCTCTCTCTCTCTCTCTCTCTCTCTCTCTCTCTCTCTCTCTCTCTCTCTCTCTCTCTCTCTCTCTCCTCGTCTCTCTGTCCGTACGTCTGTTACCAACACACTACCTCTGTTGTGCATCTCTCACGCCTTTTCACCCTCCTCTCTTCCTAACTGCGTTTGTGGATTGGGGGCCGGTATGTATGACCCTCCGCTGGCCTTTTGCTCGCTCGGGGCCAAAAAAACAGGAAGAGGAAACAGACTGGTATCAGCGGAGGAAGCTACTTGCCGTTGTGTTTCAACGTTTCAGCGTAGCAGGAGAAGGCTTGCGATTGCATTATCATTATTATTATACAGGCACGTCGGGAGATTTCATGTCAATATGATTTGCAGTTCATTCATGTTTTATCTACCCAAGTGTATTCAGTCAATATAATGCAGTCAATATTCACTGTCCTATGTACTCATTCATTATGGTCTTTACTACCTCCTACCTCCTCCTTCTTCTTGTCCTCTTAAAGGTGGAGTCAGTGATTCTGTGGAACGCTTGTTGTCAAATTCAATCTTGTCAACATCTGTGAATATCTACCTGTCCGTACTGTGTGTGCTGAAATAGTTTTGGCGTTAATACACAGCCTAGGCTCTGTGAACTTGTATGTAAACAAAGGTGGCCCACCATAGCTAGCGGCATGTCTGCTTTACAGAGCCTATGCTGGGTAATAACAGTTTAAAAAAAAAGTTTGGACAGGAAGCAGATTGCAGGGTTCAACATAACTTTTTTTTCCTACTGGCCCGCCGGGCCAGTGGATCCGAGTTTTACTGGCCCCTTGTATATTTTCACTGGCCCTGCGCACACTTTTTTTTTTATTCATAATTTAGTGTCAATAATTATAATACCTGTATTAGAAAAATAAAGAAAAATAACCAGATCTAAAGGGAATATCTATACTGTAACAGTATAGATATTCCCTTTAGATTTGGTTATTTTTCTTTTAGTTAATTATATGAAATGTTGATATTGCTCATACACACAATATAAAACCAGGCAAACATATTGAATTAGAAGCCTACAACTGAAAGTATGTTGAAAGAGTGGGCCAGTATTTTAAAGTCCAGTAGTTTGATGGTTGTTTTTATTCTTGAATTTGGGAGGTTTAATGAATAGTTCACCTGCAGAAGTCATGTTCAAACATTAAAAAAAAATAAGAGATGAAGGTCTGTTCATTCTTTGTGGTGTGGTAGGCTGTTTTTATTAGGCTACTTTCTCTATATGCATTAGGGATGTGAATGTGTCGACCGAATGACCGGTTTTCCACTTGCGCTCAAGTTGACTTTAAAAATAGAATAGAAATCCGAAAATCAGTGGGTTATGCCGTTTTTTTAATGGGAGATTTCACCGTGTATGCGAGCGCGCTGCAGGAGTGTCACTTCTCAATGAAGTGTCAGCTTCACATAAGAGTCCGGTGTGGGACCATTTTTTCAAACTATTGATAAAAAACAATGCAGTGCAAAATATGCAGCATAAGTTAAACGCTCGTCTAAGACTATGACGTTAAATCACTAGAAACACACAATGCCTTCGTCCGATCACAGCAGCGTTTCACCGTGTGATCTCGCCAGCGAGTGAGTGAGCCGCCGCGCAGAAGAACTGTGGTTTGTGGCTAAAATAATAACCGGGGATAGCGATTTCAATGGGAAAGACTTCCGCGATCTGATTGAATGTCTCGAGCCTGAAAACACAGTGCCAAACTGCGCGACGATAGGAACTGTACAGTGAGCCGAGTCCCTCCGTTCGTTTCTGTCTACAACCGACACAATCACCGGAGACGCATTCTCAGCGTTTAAATAAAGCCTCTCATTTGTATTACCATTGGGGCTTGGATGCAAATAGGCCTACTGTAACATTACGGCGGCAGATAAAGGAAAAGCGCTCATTTTCTGCACCTCAACCTCTGCTGTGGGAAGAAAGAAAGGGGGCAAAGCAAGTCGATTGATTTGTCGACTCGCATGCGGACGGTAGGCAGCTCTGCCAACGGAGCGAGAGTGCACCCGGCCGCCTGTCAAAACGCCCACGCATCGGTTGTCCACTGGCCTTTCATTAAAAAATATATTTTATATTAGGTTTATTATATTGAGTCTTAAATAAACACTGCTTTCATTCCGACTCTCAACGCGCATTTCAATGAACCATGATATAGGCCTAGTCTACAAAAATATACTGAACTGTGATTGGCCAGTCACTGGCCCGGGCGGGACAGTGACTGGCCAATCAACTTGCCCTGCATATGATTTTACTGGCCCCGGGCCATCGGGCTATACGTTATGTCGAACCCTGGATTGTGTGAAGATATTCACTGATTTTGACTCAACGTGATTTTGACAGAATTCTCCAGAGTCACTGATTACACCTTTAAATTTCCACTGTTCACTCCCACGTCCTTATTTGCTCCCTCGAGTCTCAGTAAGCCTTGATATTCATCTTACCACAAGGAACTAAAAGGAAAAAAAAATATGACTAACTGGGTGCTGACCACAAAACACAGAGCGGCCATTTATTCATAAAAAACAGGGCCATTGTGAAGATGACACAGAAGGAGATAATTTATGGAGTGAACTTCCTAAAGCTGAATCATGAGAAAATAAAAGGATAAGTCTTATTGCTGTGTCGCCCAAATCAAGTGTCTATTTACAGCCCAGTCCAGAGCCATAGAAACAGATGAGAGATAAAAAAAATAATTAAGATTTTTTTTAGGGCTGCAACTGTTGTTTCCCATTATTCTCATTATCGATTTATCTGCAGATTATTTTCTCGGGGTCATTAAATTAATATCAAACAAATAAAAAGTGTTGTAAAAAGTAATTTAAAGTTCCGTTTTCGTAACGCTTCTATTTTAGAGGCATTTGTGTGATGTTTTGACGTCTGCATGGGGCAAAAACATATGCAAAAGCTGCCCGAGACAGAGAGATGCACTTTAATCCGTCAAATCAGAAATACAATACGATCAAATTCCTTTCTTCACATCTTCTGTTGTGGATTAGGCAAAAACGCAAACCTCAACATGTGCTCTCCTGTCCCATAACTTACAGAAAATTATTTATCGTTCAGAAGCAGCTGACTCGATGATTAAATAGCATCAGGGTGGAATAACTCAACGCTAAAGATGCCTTATCAGATGACTTTATCAGCCCAGGATCTATTTTAGATTTAAGACATGGCCGTGTCAATAGATTCCAGTTATCAACATTTCCACTCCCTGCTGTAATCTCTATATGAAATTACTGACACACAATAAGTAACTTCCCACTATAGGATTTCGCAATGCACTGAATTCATTCCACATGTCTTAGGGCGTTTTCACACTTAAAAGTCCATGCCAGTTTACGGAGCCTATGAAACAGTACACGCACACACATAGTAAGGACACTTAGCGGATTGTGAGGAGATATACACTGATTTTGACAAAAAGTGATTTTGACAACAAGCATTCTCCAGAATCGGTGACTGTTTAAAAGGGTTGGAGTCTTCGAAAACAGCTGTTTCTTTCACGTGACAATAAAAAAAAATGTCCAATAAAAGCACAGACTCATTTGAGACTGGATAGTGGAGTTGGAAGTTATCATTCTGGCCTTACTTTCCCTTTAAGAAGAAACTGTAATAAAAATGTGAAAAAGAAAGCATTTCAACAATGCAAAGTGATTTACAAATAAAATATATTATTATTAGCAGCATGGCTTGAGGCCTTCTTACAGAAGCTCAGATGCCAGAATTAGTTGTAAATGGAAAATGCAAATAGAATTGTGCTGCCTTTGTGTAGAGGGAACTTGACTAACAAACCCAAGCTGGATTTCTCATCTGAGTCGCTGCTCAGGCATATTTGCATGAAATCAATAGTCTTATAACTAAATTAAAAGTTTTCCTACGCATTCTGGTCCTTGACCCTCATTTTTAGATCTCTAAGTCTTCATAATGTACATTTTTAGTATAGCATATTTCTGTATTTTGTGTTCAGTCAGTGGATACAGTAGGTAATACTGTGTAACCACATTGAGTAAGATCTTGTTCAGTCTTCACGCCCCAAAGTTGAGAAAACTCACTCACTCACTCACTCACTCACTCACTCACTCACTCACTCACTCACTCACTACAAAAAAATGGCTTGTGTGACAAGACAGTAACTTATAATGTATGTACTACATTGTACAGCTACAGCTTTGAACCACAGTGTGCATCCTTCGGAGATGCACGATCAGTACTTAGTCAAGACTTTGTGTGTTTGTGTTGTGTGTGTGTGTGTGTGTGTGTGTGTGTGTGTGTGTGTGTGTGTGTGTGTGTGTGTGAGAGAGAGAGACGGAACTACAAAAAAAAACGATACTGAAGTGAACAGATCCTCTTAAGGCAACTCAAAACTGAAACCTTAAACTTGTCATTTCATTTCGATGAAGCTTGAACAAACTTTCTTCTTCTTTTTTTAATGAAGTCCCAATCTCTTTAGTCAGCACAGAGTCAACACAGTGCTGTGTGTCACAAGGGGGACAAGGTTATGTAATAGATCGGGCTACTTCACATTTACAGCTGCTCCACATAACAACTCATAATCAAATGTCTAAATATACTCTACAATAAGTTTGGTTTGTCTGAGAAAGTACTTTAACTCCAATATCTAACCCTAACCCATTATTTAAATATGTGTCTGTATATTCAATTTTTCAAGTAGGGCTGGAAAACCACTCAAAATGAAGACAAGGGCAGACAGTGTTTTTTTTCCCATAGGGATGATGACCGACAGGCCACCTGATTACTCAGTAACCTGCTTTTTTACTCTGTGCCATTTTATTGGTATGTGTGTGTGTGTGTGTGTGTGTGTGTGTGTGTGTCTTACAGAGACGGTGCCAGGAACAGAAATAAAAAATCAATCCATGTAGGTGAGCTGATGAGGAAATCACAAATTCACAGACCTTCGGAGTCACTTTTGACAAATACTAACTAACTAAAGTCATGACAGCGAGAATGAACAGATATAAGATGATACAATGTGTATAATAGCCATTAAGGTGACACACTGCAAAAAATAAATAATATCAAGCACTGGTCATTTTGAAATGTTTGTCTTGTTTGCTTTGATAACATGTCTCATTTCATACTATTACTATTACAGATACATTAATGTGTTTATTTGGCTAAACCCTGTCTGTATGCTCTGTATATTTATGCTATACAATCACCTTTAATGGCCAACATCTCTACATCATTTTTATTTTTTTATTTTCAATACTCAATACCAATACAAAAAATAATTGCGTTGATGTATTAATACAATTGGCTATATATGCCTAAATATTGTTTTATTTACATACATTGGCAATATCAAATATAGCTACAAGAGTTACTATATGTACTATGTTGTTGCATTTATTTTTTATATTATCCAAGCTACTTACAACACTTTATTATTCTTTAAAACATGATTTAAAGTTATATTTGTGATTTTTAAGACACTTTTATAGAAATATTAAAGCCATCTTGATGAAGCATATACGTCATTTCCTTTACTTTCATGACAGGCCAAAGGGCCGCAGCCATTATTTCTGCACCACACACAAACACTGGCAGTTTTAGTGCTCTAACTTGTATTCCCCCTCCACTTTCTGACAGATGTTTGCAAAATGTGCAGCACTGTAGACTTTAACATGTTGTCACACCAACGCAGATGAACTGTGCAGTGAGCAAGGGAAGTTTACAGAGCGGAGGAGTAGCGAGCACGGAGCTGAATAACTTTTTTTCCTCCCCTGACATGAGTGCAGAAAAAGTGAAACTTACCCCTCTCTCCCGCGGCTTTATTCCCCTCTTCATCCCGGCTCACTTGGGTGATTATTGAGGACGGATTGTCCATCACATCCAGACTACTCACAGCACACTTTTTTGTATTAAAAAAAGTTTAAGAGCTTGTTCGCTGACACGGGTGCTGCATTTAAACACAACTTAAAACATGTACTACGGGAAACATCGCAACAAGTCGCCTTCAGAGCACGTCCATTACTATGTCCACTGCAAACGCTGCCGCCGCTGTTGTAGTTGTTGTCCGCTCAAAGCAAAGGAAAAAGAGTCTAAAGTTTGAGGTCGGAAAAATAGGAAAACATTTGACAAGGAGATGGCAACTTTGATTCAATATGGTGCTCGACTCCGCTCGCAATTTCAAGATACAAACATGGAGGTTTCAAGGCTTCCCATTTCACTTAAAGTGGCGCAGTGAGGGAATGGCCGCGCGCAACACTCCCTCCCTGTGGCGTCAACGAGTTTGACGACGGTCCCTCAAAGTAACCCGCAACAAAGTTACAACTAGCGACACCGGACTTTGTTTTACTCGAACGAACTACTGTTTAAAAACAGTTTGAATACGCGTATTACACCATTTACAATGTTAACGCTGCATTGTTTGGGCTACACCAGCCTAGCGCTTTACTAACATCAAATAACGGCACGTCAATTATTTACAGGCTTCGGCAACTGTAGCCAGAGCGGTTTCCTGCCATACCGCGACCTCTAAAAACACAATTTGACTAAGAATAGCACACTCTTTCCATAATGTGAGCTACTTATAATCATTTAGTGTTTGGGGTCTGTGCTATTGTACTTCATTGCGAGTAAAGATTTGATAAAAGTAAAACTTTTCGGTACAAGTTGCAGCAGCAAAGAAACGCCCAGTTTGGGTTCCCTTGAAACTGCCTACAGACAGGGAGCGTCGCGCAAGTGCAGTACCCAGCTCAGCGGGATGAAGTGTGGAATATTTTGCCTTTGTTTGTCAGCAGTAGACAATTGTGATTGGTTTGTTTATGTAGGATTTTGATTAGTTAATTCTGTCGCAATTGATTTTTATTTCATTTCCAAAATTGTCTTGAATACAATTTTGACAGGTTCTTGAAATAGTTTGGTTATGATATTAATGTTTTATACAGGTTACTTTATTCCATCTCACTTTTAAATGTGTTTTGGGGAATAATGTGTATTGATCATGCTGTAACCAAACTACAAAATAGAATTTCATTATGTTATTCATGCACCCTTTTTAACATGAGACCCCAGGTGTAGTTGTGAAGGCCCAAAGTGCATCCCACAGAAACAAATGAATTCTCCCAATTGTATCAATAGTTTATTACATACTATCTCATAAAAACATTGTCAACTTTTTTCCACATATAAACACGCAAATTGGCACATTTACAAATCTTAAACTGTCCAAATTCATACAAAAAAGCAACACTGTGATAGATCAATTACACAAGACGCTGTATTATTACAAGACAGCATTGTGCTGTTTGTGTGTGTGTGTGTGTGTGTGTGTGTGTGTGTGTGTGTGTGTGTGTGTGTGTGTGTGTGTGTGTGTGTGTGTGTGTGTGTGTGTAAGGAATCTATATGCATTTGTCTGTTGTTCTAAAGTCCAAATACTGCAGTACAATGCTAGCTTTGTTCAAATAAGTCATCAATTGTGAATTTGTACTAACGGAGACACATTTACAAGAGCAATATTTTGGATGTTAATCCAATTTAGGCACTGACTGGGTGATCATGATGTGAGCAGCCCCACCGATAGGTAATACTGACAAAGCACAGTAGTTTACCAGAATCTATGACTTCTCCAAGTAAGTGTTACACATTTTTATACAGACCGCATTTATTACAGTTTAACCACAGGACAAAAAAAAGTTGTACCAAAAAATTCCTAGCTCACCCTAAAATAGTTCATTGTTACTGTGTGAATCACAAAGACACCGCTCATTTGTTTAGCTTTTTTTTTTTTTTTGCCTCGATCATAATTTCAAAAGTGAATCAAAATGACTTGGCCACCCACACACACACACACACATGCAAATAAATTAACATGAAAAAAGTAAACAATTTCAAGAGAGAAAAAAATATATATATTTTGGGTTTTGAATTTTTAAATGTGTAAGTAAATGCAAAAATAATAAAATTAGCAGCTTAAATCATGATACATTCACATGAGTTTGTTTGACTACCAAATTGAGTGACATAACACATGTTCCAGGCTGGCTGTGCAGAGCGGAGACCAGTGTCCATCTAAACCAAATACTCATGTGCAACTTTTAGAATTCACAATGTGACTGAGAAACTGTGCAATCAATCATAAGAAAGCCAAAGAACATCCTGTGTCCTCCCTCCAGCTGATTTACAGTTTATGAGCAGTACTGAACTCCATTTGGGTCTTCTCGTTTCACGTTTGTTTCATCCAGAAACCCACCATAGTGCTGAATGTTGATTCTCCCAAATAGCACGAGGACTCCTGTCTTTTCTGTGGATATTGCAGCAGTATCCAGCTGTCTGTGCCTTAGTCGGGAGGCTGTACATTTCTCAGCAGCCGTGGTTCACAGAGGAGGATGTGTGTGTGTGTGTGTTGCTGCCTTTTCACCGTCAGCAGCTCACTTGGGGCTAGGGGCGGTCCCAGACTGGGGTGAGCTCTGGTAGGTACGCAGCATCACCTTGTGCTTGGTGGCAGCCTCTGAGCGCCGACACTGTTGATCCACTAAGAACTCTTTGAGTCGGCCGGAGGTGAAGGTGAGGGTCTGTCTCTTAAGTTTCATCAAGTAGGAGTCCTGCAGCCAGGCCTGTTGGAAGCAGTCTCGGGTGGTAGGCGGGCCCTGGACATACACATATAATCAAAGTTAAAACATTTTTAAACAAATTCTCTCCCATTGGAAGTGTATCATTAATTGTTTTTTGGCACTCACCATGGATAACTGCTCAACATCTTCTTGACAAAGACGGAGGCACTTTGGGACACATTTGGGTACAGTTTTGTCGGGTCAAACGTAGCCAGCAGGATTTTGGCTTCGACTTGAAGCGGGTTTTTATCTGCAAATGGCAATTGACCACTAAGCCTGGATGTAAACACATAGAAAAACCAAGGTTAATCATTTAAAATTCACTCACTTCTTCGACAAATCAGTTTTGATCCCGCTTTTCTTTAGAAAACAATAAAAATGCCGTGACTAGCAGGGTTTTTCCTCAATAAAATTAGATTTAAAGGTGAAGTCAGAGATTCTGGAATATGATAATAATATATTAAGAACATATTTCATCATCAGTGCACACACAGTAGGAGCAGGTAGCTAATCTAGATGAGTTATTTGCTGATTCTGAGAAAAAGTGATTTTGACCGAGAGCAATTTTCCAGAATCGCTGACTCCACCTTTAACATGCTGTGCCCAAAGCAAACTCCACTGACTGTGACCTTAATGGTAATTAAAGGTTATTAGAATGTTAAACAGTTCCTCTTACATGACGTAGGTGACGACTCCAACGGTCCAGATATCAGCAGGAGGACCAACCACTTCACCCTTTAACACCTCAGGAGCTTGGATCACAATTGATAAGAGGATGAACATTTTGAAAAAATAAAAATAAAAAAACATATTTGTTGCTTGAACAGTGACTGTATGGAAGGTTATCTCTACCATTACAAGTAAACTTATATGAACTGATATGTGGACATCCTCACCCATGAACTCAAGAGTTCCTGCCCCGCGTCCTGGTGCTTTAGACTGAGTGGGTTGAAGCTCTGAGCACTTCCAAAGTCCACTATCTTGATGGCATTGAGGTTAGTCACCAGGATGTTGTCTGGCTTCAGGTCCAGGTGGAGCACACGCCGGCTGTGGAGAAACTCACCCCCTGGAGGATCTGCACCAGGTAAGTCACCACGTCATCCTCTGAGTAACGGAACCTTTTCAGAGGCAACACAAGAAGGGACATTATCTATAGATATACACTGGTATAGTAAATCCATTCAAATGATCAGTACTAGCTCGACCTAGCATGGAGAGACCAGCCTGATCTCACACAACTTCACATTTCTAACTCGACGTCATTGAAAATGAGGGTCACCTCAATTGGTCTCTCGAGGATAAATAAGTTAAATGAAATGAAATGAAAATTTGTTTCTCTCATGCATCAGTCTGACATTTTCCCAATGTTCTATCGTGGGGTAGCCTGGAAATCCAGACCTGCCGCTGGCAAATTGAATTTGCTGCGCCTGTTGGTCTGGACACTCTCCATTGAAGCTCCTTAAATATTTCAAGAAATCCTGAGCTACCAATCAAATCGTTCTTCCTGATATGGGTCATGGCCAGACCCTCTATCGTTCTAAATATGTGCCTGGATTTCCAGGCTAATCGTGGGGAGGAGCCCAGTCAAAAATAGCCTGTCCAATCAGGGCCCACCTTCTTAACCAACATTTGTCCCTCACAGTGGGAGGCAGCTTCTGATTGGTTTGTGAAGTTGCCTAACTAGCCGTGAGACCAGCCATATCTCACAAGCTTATTCGCCGATCCATGTTGTCGTCAACAAACACAAGAACCAATCAGGGGCTGGCTTCCACTAATGGACAGGGCCAGGCTCCAACCCACCAAACTGACTTCAGGAGTAAAAGGTAATTCTTTCTACCCCTTGCAATGTAAGTGTATGTGGTGTATCACAGTAATAGGTGACACATCCACCCTCCCTCCTACCTGTCTATGAGGCTGTAGAGCAGCTCTTTGCCGGTGCAGTACTCTGCTACCAGCACCAGGTAGCGTGGCGTGACGTAGGCCTCGTGCAGAGCCATCACCTTCTCATTGTGAAGGTGCTTGAGGATCTCATACTCCTTCAGGATGGCCTGCTTGCTCTCCTGACTGTAGGGAATGATCTTTGCCATGTAGATTTTGCCAGTTGCGTTCTCACGGCACTCTCGGACCACTCCAAAGCGACCCCTGGACAAAAAAACAGAAATATGTGAAACAGATAACAACAAAAGTAGAAAGATTTATACTGTGAAGAAAGTTCATTAAGATGTCCTCTTGATAAACATTAAAGGTGGAGTCAGGTGATATCTGGAGTTTGTCAAAATCAGGGAATATCTCCTTACGTTCCAATGCCTGTCCGTATGTGTGCGCTGAAAAGAAATCCAGTGTTAATACACAGCCTCTGTTCTGTAAATGGCCATGTTGCTAGCTACGGTGGGCCCATTTGTTTACCTAACTGTTTACAGAGCTTATGCTGTTTATTACACTGGATTTTTTTCAGCGCACACACTGTATAGACAGGTAGCAGGTCGTGAGGAGATATTCACTGCTTTTGACAAAAAGTGTTCTCCAGAATCGAAAACTCCACTTTTAATAATTGTGCTTGCATGTGCTTTTTCATGGTTGTTAAGAAGTAAATATAAAATAATTAAGCCAATAAAAGCAATTTTTTGTAGTGACATTTTCTATGAGTTAAATTGAATCATTGCAAGTCACATCTTACTCGTACACATTTCTCCACAGATAGCAGTTTTGGCACGTGAAAACTCTGAAAGTGCATTTAGACCTTGGGCAATAAAGCAGTACAGAAAAATCAAGATTAATTAGTTTCTTAAGTGTGGTTGAGCAACTCCTTGAAGCAGCTTAATGCAGCGTTTACAGCAGGTTTTACAGACTGGCAACATTGAATCCAACAGTACACAAATTGTTACACTCATAAAAAGGTCAGTATATCTGGCCTTACCTGGCTTTCTCATCTAGGAAAGTGTAGGGTTTCTGTGGAACGCCCTGTCGCAGGCCAGTGGAGGGCGTGCGCGACCCGACGGTGTGCCTCTGCTTGGGGTACTGGCCCCTTCTCCGATGGGGCTCAGGCTGGAGGTCTGGAGCACAGCGGGGGAGAAGGAGACCGGGGATGGGGCCACGCGAGCAGTGATGGTGGGGACGTATGTGGGCACTGAGGCTGGTTTGGTCGGCGTGGATGGAGGGGTCACGATAGTAGTGGATGGTGATATAAGTAGAGTCTGGGTCATTGGAGACACCACGTTCACTGGACTCATTGGTTTGGGCAGGACCAGGGGCGGAGGTGGTTTGACTGGGGGAGAAGAGGGGAGAGTGGAGCTTGGTTTTGGAGCGTCTACGGTTGTTGCCATTGGTGATGGTAATGTGGGGTTTCTTGCTTGGCTCGAAGGCAGAGAAGACGGAGGAGTGGGAGTGATGGACATTTTGGTTGCAGACAAAGGTTGAAGAGGTAAAACAGTAGGGGAGAAGGTTGGTCTGGGAGAGATTGATGTGACAGGGACGGTGGACACAGGAATCCTTGGTGCAGTGGTCTGCGCTGGCCTGAGAGGAGGCACACTCAGTGAGGAGGTAGCAACCGGTTCTGGTGGAGCTGGGACTGTCTTCACCACTGCAACAGCAGGCATAGCTCCTACAGCTAAAAGCACAGATATGGAGTTAGATAGTGTTGGGGGGTAATACGGTAATACTTCATTCTAAAAATAGAAATGATATTCTATTTAATTACTGTTAATTGCCATTTTATTTACAGTGTATTTAATACCTGTGGAGCTCAGTCTGACCAGAGCAGA
Organism: Ammodytes dubius; assembly: GCA_026122265.1. Lineage (NCBI taxonomy): Eukaryota > Metazoa > Chordata > Actinopteri > Uranoscopiformes > Ammodytidae > Ammodytes > Ammodytes dubius. The sequence continues at coordinate 5,643,530 of CM047528.1, read as the reverse complement.
GCAGTTGCTGTACGGGCTCTGTCCTGCCTTGTTGACACAGGTGACACGGAACCTAAAGGTGCCCCCTGGTGGTAGGTCTGTGACATTGTAGTAGCAGTCCACTACTCCAGTGGCTACCGTCAGCCAGTTGGACTCGCCTGCAAGACAGACAGATACAATGTATTCCCTTATATGATGTTGCTGTGATCTTCATGGGTAGAGCAAAGATTTATAAATTAGGCAACAAAATGCTGTATGCAAATTGCATTTATGTGCACACAATTTGCATATATGTTATGAAAAACAATTCTAAAGTTAGAAAAAAATTAGATGAACCTTGCTGTGTTTACTTCTCTCTGAATGGCGAGTGACTTCTTGTAGTTCACACAGTGAACACCAGATGGCGGTGTTGTCAGACTGATAGATACAGTAGAACTACACTATAATATGGACATGCATATGTATTTCAAACTTTTAAATATATATATACTATTGGCTTCCTGCCTAAATATTGATAGTTACTTTATTCATGTGCAGCCACAGGGAAACAGTTCTGAATTCAAATGTAAATTGGGTGGTTAAACACTTTTTTTGTAAATGAGTGCTGCCTGGCTAAGATTACATTTGAATGAGTTGACAAGGCAATACATTTCATTTTTTTTTCATTTAACTTTTATTTATCCTCGAGAGACCAATTGACATGCCAGAATGAAAATTATTAAACCAAAAAGTCAAACAAATGTTCACGAACTCTGAGTCTGAACCGAACCTACCTACGAACCAAAACAGATCAAATAATATGAGAATTGTTTTCACTCGATATGAGCTGAATGCTACTCAATGATACGTGACCAATAGTATTGAGAGGGAACGTACCATGGTTTGTTAAGTGTCAGCGCTCACTCACCTTCTGTCTTTCTCTCCAGCGTGTAGCTACACGGAGACTTGGTGTCGGCCGGCTTCCACAGCACCAGCGCTGTGTTGTTGTAGGTCTGGGGAACTTCAGGGGTCCCGGGGCGCTTTGGCACACCTTAAACAGGGGGAAAAGGGGAGGTGGTTGAAAAGGAGAAGAGTGAAAATGATATACGCTGGCATATGGAAACACATAGCAAAGTATTGAAGACTCAAGTGATACGTTTTTCACTGTTCTTCTAATAACAATATCACCAATATAATGATTTGTGTTTGATATTATGTTAACGTGAAGTAAAGTAAAGTAAAGTTACATAACAATCAGTGATAAGGTCTGTAATGCATTTACATTCAAATGTCACAATTTCAGCCTGTTGATATTAGGTATACCAAATAAGAAAAGACAAGATATTCATGTTCTCAAGCCCAGAGTACAAACACGATCCAAGCTATAGTTTGATTTTTGCAGCTACACTAAACCAAACTTGACATGAGCAGTGTTTCAAAATATATTTCCCATTAAACATGTGCACGGGCAACAATGGAAGCAATGCTCCAGGCCAGATAAGCTGTCTGAGGTATTTTTCACACAGTTGATGGATTATCAAGGGGAGAAAAATAGCATCAGTGGCTGAGATTAATAGCAATAATACATGTCCATTTTGTTTTCATTTCACACTGTGCAAAGGCATGACTGGAGTGCTGAATATGAGCTGCCATAGTCTATATTAAATTGTGTGAAGCAATATTACATGATGAATATGAGAAAAACTAAAAATCCATTAAGTTAATCTGTCCGCATTAATATTCATTTGAGCTGCTTTTATATTCATGCCATTCTAGTCCTGCGATTAAAATGAAATCATGTAAAATAAATCAAATCATGATAATAATGAGCGTATGTCCATGAAAGGCAAATGAGCAGAAACTTCCTCCGTGTTGCAATTTGCCAAGCTGACATTATTGAATGAGATTTCACATTCCCCACACTCCCACTTTCAACATTTCAAAGAGTAACAAATGAACTACAAGGTGAATTTGTTGCATAACTATGAGCTAAACATGAAACTTACAAGCTATTGACAGTGTGCATGAGGTGGTGATGGTCGCTATGGGGTTGGTAGCTACGCATTCGTACACCCCAGTGTCTCTCCAGCTGGTCTTCATTATCATTAGGAGCTGCCTGCCATCTGGGTGGGACACCAGGTTAACTCTGTCATCCACCTCCAGCGGTTTACGGTCTGGAACACACACAACATTTGAGGAAACTGAACCAAAGATTCTGGATTAAAAACACAACACAAACTATTCAAGAAAGATTATCGAGGGCGAGGTCTCCAATGGTTGAACAGTTTACCAAGTCATATTAGAAAACTGCATAAGCCTAAATTCATTTAATAAGCAAACCATCCTTTTTTTTTTGTTGGACCAGTGCAATGCAACATCACACACATCTCTGTCATAATTTATCCACCATTGATATATTATGTATTTCTTTAGCTGATTTTTTAAGTTGAATGTCTTACATTTAGTTAGGACGGCCAACCAACAAGGCCTTATGGTTTTGTTTGGCTCTTCCTGCACATTTCAGTTATGTTTTATTTTATTTTTTATTTTTTGACTTCCCAATGACTACCGTACTTTCCGTACTATAAGACGCACTGGACTATAAGCCGCAGGTGTTATAATGTTTAATTACCATATGTAAGAATTCGTGCACAGAGGGGATTGTCGGGAAAGAGATGGCTGCTTGAGGAAGCTCCCATTTATTAACATTTCAACAAACAAGTTGCATATTTGAATAATGTATTCAAGTGTTACCATTTAGTGCAATAGCTACTAGGGATGGGCACGGGTGTTTTCACTACTCGTGTGATCGCTTGCATTCCTCGAGGATCAATCGATTCCTCGTTAAACTTTTTTCAATTTTTAGAACGCAGCGCATCTGTCAGTTACCATATGATTGTAAGGATTTATTTTCCACAAGTTTAAAAACACATTTTCCTAACTGAAAGTAATTAAATAAGCGGGCCACAATTTAAACCGATCGAGTAGGTCTGTGGTGGAGAGAAAAAAAAGAGAGAGAAAAAAAGCATGGGCTGTAGTTGGCTAACAATCAAAATAGACACCATTTAAAATAAGAAGGGCAGCAAATACAATAACATTATTGTCCTACAATTTAAACACATAGATAGGCTAAATAACTCACCAAAGCAGTAGTAGTAGTAGGCTATATCCAACCACGTATGCCCACTCCGTGTCCGTGACTAATTACCGCGACTAATACCTCATTAACGGACCGTTACACCGGTCGGCTTTTGAATCTCAATCCTATATTCCATAATAAAGGCTTCTTAACTGTCGTTGGCTCGAATGTGCCCGAAGTCAGCCTGACTTCTTTACGTGACTATCCAAGTTTTCCAGCACCGCATTCAGCTCCGCGGTGCTGTGGAGACCACACACTGGCTGCGCTGCACGGAGGTGGCAGTTATTTGCGGTTGCTGTTTGACACAACGCTTAGTTTATTTAACTTGGATCAAAATATTTAATTTTGTTAAACTTTATTTTATCCGTTTTGTGCCGTTTTGTACACGTATGTAACATTTTAAAATAGGGGCGGCCCGCCGGCCGGCCTAAAGGCTACAGACACTAAAAAAAACAAAAAACGATTTTCCTCATCCACCAATCGAGATCATTTGAAACGAGGAGTAGATTACTAACGCCCATCCCTAGTAGCTACAGAACATATACTGTGCTGTGTAATAACAGGGTCGAAAAACGGGGGAAAAGTCGCGGCTTGTAGTCCGAAAAGTACGGTATATACTATCTTGTTCCTTTTATACTGATATATTATGTATTTTCTTATGTGCTAAAAAAGGAAGTGAGAGAGATTACCTTTCATCCATTTAATGTCTGGATGTGGGCTTCCAGCTGGCAGGCAGCTCAGAGTGACCGGTTCCCCCTCCAGCAGGATATGGTCTTTCAGTTTGATGTGGAACACGGGAGCAAAGTCCGAAGCAGAGCGGACAAACTGCTGGCTGTTGGACAAAGCCTCCTCTTTGGGGACTGATGAAGGCAGGTCAGTCTGGGACGGGGTTTTGTCCTTCTTGCTTCTTGTCAAACCCCACCTGTCCCAGCGCGATCGCCGGTCACTCTCTCTCTCTGAGGCCTTTTCGGAATGGATGCTAGTGGCGGAATCAATTGACTCTTTGGATGCGCCGGTGCCGGTCTGCTTGGCTAGCTGGTTCTCTGGGATTCCCATTCCCGTGAGTCCCCGCCCCTCGGACAGGGACGGGCGATGGCGGGTAAACAGGGGCGTCCTCTTCCCCTCCGGCTCCCCTATCCTCTCCTCGGACTGACTGCGCACTCCCGACACTTTGTTCTCAAACTTCTGTCTCATTGCCACCACGGGGGACTCGGAGACTTTCTTCAACTCCTTCAGATCCTTCTGACTTCCCTGTGCGTCTTTATCCTTCCTCTCCTCTGATTGGCTCCTCATCTTGGCGGAGATTCCAGCCACTTTGTTCTCAAACTTGCGCCTCATAGCAGAGACGGATGACTCCTCTGTTTTCCTGTGTTCAGCCCCGCTCACTGTGTTCGTATCCAGGGACTTGCTGCGACCGATGGCCCAGGAAACCCTCTTGGCCACGGCCGGTTGCTGCACTTCCTGTTGCTTTTCCTCCTTTGGCTTCTCAACCTTTTTATCAGCAGATGTTGACCTCTTAGAGCGCAGGGAAAACCTCCCCATTAGACCAAAGCCTGATTCCTTATCCTCCACTCTTAAATCTTGAACAGATTTGGATTTCTCCTGTAGTCCCTTGGCAACCATCTCCAGAGGTGCATCCTTTGCTGCCGGCCTGTAAATCTCCTCACCCCCCTCTCCTGCCTTTCGGCTCAGCACGGGCGACTTCTCCTCCGACTTGTTCCTGGTGAGTTTCCTGAGGCCACGGGTCAAAGAGGACTCGCGCTTCTTGAACCTGGCTTCAAACACTTCCTCTGAGTCGATGTCCTTGATATCTGTTCTGAGCACGGGCTGGCGGGGCATGGAAGGAAGATCGGGGTTGGACGATGTGGAAACAGTATCGGGAGGTCTGTCGACAGTCGCAACTCTGGCAAACACTGCTGCATGTTGGGGTGACGCGGCTCCATCTCTAGACTTCGTATCATTCTGTGGGGCGGCTGCAGGAGTGTGCTTGGATTGGGCCTTGTCAGATGTTTGAGACTGCACTGCATTGATTGATGATTGTCTACTATTCTGTGACGCTTCCATGTCTTCCTTCTTATCCCTTTCAGTAATGTGCAACTTCTGAATCTCTTTCCTGTCTTCTTCGTCGTCCTCCTCTATAACAATAATAGGAGTAATTACAAAGGGTGATCTCGACCTGGTTTCTACTTGACCTGCCTTTTCTACGTGGATTTTGGTCCTTTTCTCATCATTCACATCCATGTTATTATCACCTGAACTTTCTTTCACATTGTTTTGCTGTTGCTGTTGGTCCGATCCCCCTGGAGCCGGGAGCGTGAAGGAAATCCTCTTTGTGGGTGAAGCAGACTCCTGTGTTTGATCTGTTAACGCGGACATTGAGGTTGCCTCCTGGAGCTTCTTGCCTTCCATGCTTCCACTGCCTTGCGATGGTATCTCTAAGGGGGCTCCGAACCGGCGATGCAGGGGCATAGGCTCCGAATCAGAGAACGAGGAGCTTTTACGGAACACTTTGATCTTTGGCACGTCCTCTCCGGCACTCTCTGAAGACGCTGCCCTGGTGAGTGTAGAGGCCCCGCTCTGGACCTCCTCAGATTCCGGTCCAGAGAGCCGGTCCTCCTCTCATCGTCCATGCCCAGCGTTTCAAACAAAGGCCCCCGCAGGCCGCTCATCTTCTTGTCCACACTCCCTCCCCTGAGCAACCGCTGCCTCATCAGCTCCAGTTTCAGGGCGTAATCCTCCTGGCTCAGCTGGGCCACCCCGGGGCTTGGGCTGCGGTTGGGCAGTTCCATTGAAACAGCCTTTTTCAGGCTCTTGTTACTTTCTGCTGGAGCCTTGTTGGAGTCTTCCTCCTCTGGGTCGAGGTGGAGAAGCAGGCTGAATCGGCCGAGCTGCCCCTCCTCATGGTGGCCCGCCTGGCTTTGGTCTGTGACTCATCCGCCTCCACACTGGAGCCTTTCTGAAGGGGAACTCGTTTGTCTTTTCCATCTTCTCCTCGTTTAGCGTTTCCTCATCATCTGTTGCCCTTTTATCAGCACCTCCAGTCACAGCTGCCGCCTCCATGTTTTCCTTCTTTGTGGAGCCGTTTAGGAGCCACACTGGGCCAGGCATTGAGCTCTTCTTCCCCTGGGATCTCGTTAAGGGAGACTCGAGAGCCAGAGAAGACCATGGACAGAGGCATAGGAATGAAGGGAAGCTCGTCCACGTCAGCATCAGAGTCTGAGGAGGAGGAGGGCGGCGGGGAACCTTCTTTTAAATGACGCGCCACAGCGATGGACACGTGGCTGGAAGAGTCGTTCAAAAGCTCTGGGATCGTCCGCAACACCATCTTGGATTTGTAGCTGATAAGGGAACGCTGAAAAAAAGCCAAAAGAGGACAATGTGAGATCATTTATTCATATATTCTATTTCCCTACTTTATACACAAAATTCCTATGGCCACTAGCACTATTCTTAGCCATGTCTGAGTTATTCTGGTATAAAAGGCTTCTAAGAGTAGGACTAGGCTTCCTCACTCTCTGGGAATCAGCCCCTGGAGTATGTCATTTCAGCTTATGAAATGCATTATAGCAATGTGTCGTCCACAGTATCTTACCTGCCATCTCCTCCTAGACAACACTTGTTTTAGCATAGCTGTGCTGATGCTCTTGTTCGTTGGTGACTGCAAGAAAAAGAGAGGACAGTCACCCTAAGCATTAACCTTGAAGGAGATATAATACAAATAGACATTGAAAGTTTGAGGCTGGGTGATAAGATTTTCTAAATATAATTCACCTTGAACCAAGGATGGACGAAGGCACTCGATAGGCACTGGGCCTCCTAGGAGAGGGGAACATATGCAACGGACTGTTTAGACACTGTTCAATGCAAGGATGGTTGGTCAGAATCATATATATATATATTATACTGTATATGTTTTATATTAAAAATAATATCAAGATGCTTACAATCTGTCCACCACCAAAAGCTTGATGACAAATCCCTTGGCTTCTTTGCAGAGGTCTGTAAACATGCTCTCTTTAAAGCCACATTGTAATTACGGATGTTTAAGGCAGTGGCTCTGTCGTTTTCACCAGCAAAAGGAGACACACCGGTCAGGCTAAAATAAAAAAAGAACATTATTACACAAAACCAAACATCCAATCGTTTTGATAAATATTGTGGGCTCTGTTTCATTATATATTGAGCTGTAAAAATACATATTAATAATGAAGAAATCTATGTAACATACCAGAGGTAAGTGATGACACCAATAGGCCTTTGGGAGAGCAGGAGGTTTTTGGGGAAACAACATAGACACATAAGACAGATTTGATTATGTTGCATACACAGTAACAAGGCAGTGCTGTGCTTGCAGTGTTTAATCACTTTCCCATGCTTCTCCAGACCAGGTGGCTCACCATATGTCTGTTGCTGTGGAGACCGGAGTTTGGTTAACAATCTCCGGTGCAACATATTCTGGCGTGCCGTATTTGCAGTAGGATTCCTCAGATGTGATCCAGTTTTAACGCATTACCAAAGTCACAGATGACGGATCTGGTCACTCCCTGGACCTGACATCAAAATATTTTCTGGCTAAAGAAAAAAGAACAACAATGTTTGATAAAGAAAAAAGGATATGATCTTTAATCGAATAGCTTTCAGATACAACATCAGAGGTGGCACAGGGCTGACAGATACCTTTATATCGAGGTGGGCAATGTTGTTTTGGTGAAGATAACGCAGACCTTCCAAGACCTGCTGAACACCACTGCGGATCTGTGGAGAAAACAGAAGGGGATGAAGTTAAAGTCATGTTACGTAATGTTAGCGCAGTGCAGTCAGCAGAAGCACACACCACACACACACACACACACACACACCTCCAGTTCCTTGACTGTTGTTTTTTTGGCCATTCGTTCCAGCAGATCCTCGTGACATCTTCACACAGCGGTTGAGGAAAAACACCCCAAGAAACTGAGCTGTGACTTGACTACTCAGTCCAAGTGGTAGGTGCATGAGAAGGATGAATTATAAATGAGCAACAACTCCCACACGTCCCTATCTCTAGCTAATTCCACTCATCTGGGATGAATCAAAGAGAGAAAGCTGTGCTACATTCATTCCTCCAGGGCATTGCAGAAGACATAAGGATGAATGCTTTGGATCTTTAGTGCACTTGAGATTTATTTAAGTGCACTTTTGTTCCAAAAGGAAGCTGATTAGAATTGAAAAGAGTACTGCAGGGAAGGTAGTGTCTGTTTGATTTACAGTTATGAACATGTTTGTCCTAACTGTACATTTCTATTGTATCGGCAACAATAGCTCAAAAGCAAATGCTATTGTAGAGACAGCATAATACGGCAATAAATAGAAGATGAATTGGACTGAAAGGATACAGCTCTGTGATGAGCACCACCACATTCTTCTTCTCAAAGGCATCCTGGAAGTAGAGAATCTTCTGGTTGTCCAGTTCAGACAGCAGGTCCATCTCCCTCAGGGCCAAGGCTTTCCTCTTACCTCGCGCACAAATGAACTTTGCAGCAAACTCCGACTTTCCCTTCTTCTGAGTCACCCTCTTCACATAGGAAAAGGCGCCCCTGCATTAAAAACAGTGGGAAAAATTCGAGTCACTATTGATTTATTTGATTTGATACTAGACATTTTATTATAATCAAACTAGCTTGTGACCTTGTTTCAGGGCATAGAACTAAATATAACATCGATAAGAGCATAGAACGTCATTCTTGACCTATATGAAAAGTATGTTGTGAATAATCTCAGCTCAAATGTCAAGTGGGCATTTGATCCTAGATAATTCAATTTACACTTAGGCCAATATTGTCTTTAACAAATAACATCACACCGGGTTGAAAGGCGGAGTTTGACTGTCCTCTTGACAGGTATTTCAAGATGTTGGACAGATCATTCTCAAATGCATCTCGCAGAGTCGACACGGTACTACCATAGAACCTATAAGTTCATGGAGTATTGCCCTTTCCTTCAATTTTAAATAAATTATTCTTTCTAACATCCTACGGGACAATGTAGAGACAAAGGGGTAAGCCATTGTTTAATTAACTCTCAATCAGAATTAAAATTCCCTTTGCTTCTGTTTATTACCCAAATCGCATCACCTGTCTTCCAATTGTGCCGTTCCGATTGCTCTACAATTCACAGTAAATGTCTGTCTCCACGGAAACAGACCACTTGTGCTGGTGACTCATGCCTCTGTCTCTAGTCTGCTGTTGATAAGCATTCTGACCCCATTGGCTCTCTGTAGTGTCGGCCATTGCCACACATGCACCAGCTGTGTGAGTGTGCAACATACTGTATACTCACTCACCTCCCTATCTCTTTGTGAATGTCGTAGTAATCTGTCAGACGCCTCATCTTCCTCAGAATGCTTCCCTCGTCTTCCATTGGCTCCTCTGCTTCCTTTCGCTCTGCAGGGGGCATAGGGGCATAGACAGAGGCCATTTGGCTTGATGTGTGCCAGCATAGTAGTGACACATGGTTTCATATTGAAGTCTCATTCGGTCCCGCCCTCATGGTGCAGATTTGGAGGTGCAATTTTCAACTACAGCTAGTGTGTTCCGCATCAGCAAATACATATGAATCTAAACTTTTATTAAGTTAATGTCAGCAAATTATCTGAAAGCCAGTTTCTAAACCTTTTTTTTTAACAATATTTTTCTCATTATATCAGAAATGTAATACATCTCAATTTAAAACTGAAAATGTTATAATTCAAATGCTCCTCCTTTCTTTGAGTATTTCGTCTCTCATAATTACAGTCCTTTTTCTTTGGGTGAATCTGTCTGTGCATAGTACAGAGCTATTGATGTCATGTAGGACTGCACACCTGTATGAACTGTGAGTTCAGCTTTGCAGGAGTTGGATCCTCCCTGGTTCTTGGCGGTGCAGGTGTAGACTCCGGAGTGCTCGGGGCGCGCGTTGAGGACCACCAGGGAATACTCTGGGTCATCGTACACAAATGTGAAGTGGCTGCTCTCCGAGAGAAGCACGTCATCCTGCAACACACCAGTCGGTCCATTACACTTATACTACTCCTTATTTCAATGTCATACTTTCTTTAGCCGTTGTATGTTGATGCCATCGTACCTTATACCACAGAATGTCTGGGTCTGGTTTCCCTTCCACCACAACAGCCAAACGACATGTCTCCCCAATGTGCACATCCACGTCCTCCATGATGCTTTCAAACTTAGGACGCACTGCCAATGAACAACAAGTAAAAAAAAAAAACGAAATATAAAGTTATTAAAATCTAAGACTTACATTTTCCAATTAGCTAAATTCCTGATCCTTAACTTAAAATAATAGCTTAAGCTCAACATGAATTACAAACAGGTTCCCCTGGTTGGCATTCACTTCTGCCAGTAGTACCGTAAGTAGTAAGTTCTTTGGTTTCCAGCTAAAATGCTACATGTATCATTGTGCCCGGACTGAACTGACCTGCCATGGCCAGCTGAAGCGTGCAGAGGTCGCTGCCAAACTGGTTGCTGGCAGTGATGACCAGCTGGCCGACGTCAGTGGCCCGGACTCGCTGCAGCTTCATGGTGTGTTGGTCATCGTCTGGCATGCTCATCTCATACATGCCCGGCCTGTTGATTAACACTACACCCCTCCTGTATAGGGCACGGACAATATAAGCACAAGAAAAGCTTTATACTAGAGATCAAGACCAGATACCTTTTTCCCTAAAGTCTAAATGTATAATGTTCACATGCAAACCTGCAATGTGTCCCTCGAGATAGTCAGAACTAACCTCTTCCAGGTGACAGTTGCATGCACGTGGTTTAGCGTGATGGTGATGGTCGCAGATTGGTTCTCAACCACATACATGATGTCAGGTTTGTCCAAAATGACTGGTGCTTTCCTCAAATAGGGGCCTACAGGGGGAGAAAATTTCATATATACATCATGAAACATCTTAGGACACTTAGTGAGCTCATACTATTTCAATATTATCTACTTTAAAAGTTGTTTGAGAGCAGTAATTAAAAATGTATTATTGGAGAAGTGGAGCCTTTATGACCTCTGTCTAGTAGCTGGACCAGGTCAGTAGCAGTTGAGGGTTTGCTTGATGTCTTGCCGGTGGAGGTCAGGACTCTGAAGGCATAGCGGACGCCCTTAGACAGGGACGTGACAGTGTAGTGGGTCTCCCTCAGGTTAGAAGCCACCACGGACCACTGGATGGAGCCCAGAGCCTGCTGCTGCACCGTGTACAGCAAGGAGCCGGCATCTGCACACACATATGGTGGTTAGCTCATTAATCCCAACAACAGTAAGAACATATAGTGAGGGGCTTAAGGGGCAGAGACAAAAGGATTTGCTTTTGCTTTCAATATGTTTGTGCTGTCGGCAAATGCAATCCAAAGAGGCTTAAAAAGATCTCAGAATGAAAAGAAAGCAGATGAACATCCAAGAGATGAATGCTATAAATAGTTTCCCTGCCAGTGTTTCATGTAAATGTAATCGTTATTTTTCCCCCGATTAAGCCTTTCTCAAGATTCCTTCCCAAAAATATTCACTAAAGTTATTGTGCAATAGTACAGAACACAACATACATAACTATCATTGAAACCTAATAAACCTACCCAATGAAGTGTCAAGCCTCTTTGGTCTCTTCCAGGTGAGGCTTATAGTTTTCCCTGTGATGGCCTCTACCACTGGAGGACCATCGGGGGGGTCGGGAACAACATCTGTTTCCAAATGAAAAAATACACTATTATATTCAAATGATATGGAAACAACTTTCTTAACTCTTTCAACTCTACATCCAACATTAAGCCTGCATTTCTACCTGTAACGTAGAGATGAGCATAGCAGGCTGCTTTGCCCACTTTATTGGAGATGACGGCCTTGTAGACGCCCCCGTGAGAGTGACAAGCGCTCCGTATGAGCATACTGTGGACATCCCTGTCTGAAGAACAGACACACACGTTTTCTTATCTACCATCTCAACCAACCCAAAAAAATACAGCGTCATTGTTTTTTGCTATCAGGTTGCTTTGCTTACGCTGGGTCATTTTGCGTTCTTCGCTGCTCTCTATGCGCTTGCCGTTGTGGTACCAGCCGATGGTGGGGTAGGGCAGGCCGGACACCTTGCATTTCAGCATCACCTCTTTGCCTTCGATCACCTCCGAGTCAGCCAGAGGTTTGACAAAGTCAGGCATGGTCCTCTTCTCCACCTCACTCTCCAGCACCTCGGGCTCCTCAGGAATGGATGGCATCTTCTCCAGCTTGGCCCTGGACAAAGGCATAACAAAATAAATAAACCAAAGAACATACACTGAAACATAGACAGGTCTGTTGCGTTTTTCGCCACCACTCATCTGACTTTTATACCGACAGCTTATTTCTTTCCTCTTTGAAAGCATTCAAAATGACAGTGGCTCATAGAGATGTTTTCTATATGGAGGAAAATGTATACAACCACAGTACTTAAGTCAAAGTATAGAAACTCCTGGTCAAATATCATTCAAGTACAAGTAAAAGTTGCCAGAGTACCAGAGTATTTACTTTAAAAATATTATCAGAAATATTTAAAAGGTTCCTCGTAGCACCTTTAAGTTCAGCGGTTAACTACATTGACTTTGTAACTGTCCACCAGTGATCTTACATGTGAGAGGATATGGCAGCCCGAGGTTCCTGCATGTAGAGCTCAGCCGTGCACTCAGACTTCCCATGTATATTCTGAGCGATGGCCGTGTAAAAGCCTTCTGTGTCTCCGCTCACGTGGGTGATGACCAGCGAGTGACGACCCCCCTCTTTAAGGAGCCGAATGTTATCGCTTTCCTCCACAATTGCCTCTGAAAGGAAATGAAAATATAACAAAAAAAATAAATAAAAAAAGGCTGAGGAGTTTGTAGATTTGAACTGCCTAGAAAAAGCCACACACATACAGTATGAAACATAAGAGAAAACACTGGAGATGCTTACCAAAATGCATCCATGTGACTTCGGGAGCGGGCGATCCGCTCACCTTACAGTCAAAGCGGGCAGTGCGACCTTCGATGACCTCCAGGATGTCCAGCTTGCGGGTGAACAGAGGCTCCTTGGATGGGGTGACACTCAAGTTTGCGCTTGACGTCAACTCCTCTGTAAATGCAATGACATTTCCCTTAGTAGCAAGCTTTGGTTGGGAAATGGACATGTTTTTGGAGATATCCAACTAACAGAAGGAAACACAACCAGAACCTTCTTGAAATAACTAATAAGAAGAGATATGACTAAGTATTCTCAGCTCCTCCTGAACCACAGTGCTCATAGTTCACCTTTGGCAGTGCTCAGCTTGCAAGTGTATGTTCCACTATCATCCTCGTGTACTGAATTCAGCAGCAGGCGGCACCTGTGGAGTAAAACCAAACAGACTTTCAAACACAATAAAAAAAGGAAAAGAAAATCCAAAACAATTCTTAATACAATTTATCACGAAGATAGTTAAGACCATTTTTCACACATTAGAATAACGACTTGCTATCCACCTTTTAATTAACTAATATAATGAAATACAGTAAGGAATATGTTAATCACAGGGACAGTTTACAACACATGTGAGCCCACCTCTTGCCGTCAAAGTGCATTTTACAGTTGAGCAGCGCCGGCTGGATCAGCTTGCCATTGGACAGCCAGTCCACTTCCACGTCTGGAGGTCCTGAGTTGTGACATTCAAACATGGCGACTCTCCGGCCCTCACCGACACGTCTCTCACCTCCCGCAGGATCTTCAGAGCTGTGTATGCCGCGCCGCTGAGAAAAAAATAAAATTTAAAATAAGGAATATTACAAGATATTTGCAGTAATGAACAGTAATAATAATAATATAATAATAATAATAATAATAATTTGAATTTATATGCGCCTTTCAAGGTACCCAAGGTCGCTTTACAAAAAAGGGGGGGAAGTACAGTGTTTGTGTACACAGGGGGGTGGGGGCGGGTTAGAGGTCATAGGCCTCTGAGAAGAGGTGTGCCTTCAGGAGCTTCTTGAAGGACTCCACTGAAGTGGCACAGCGGATATGGAGGGGGTATCTATGCATTGACTTAAGTACTTTGTCCAACACTGGATATTTCTGACAACATGATCAAATATGATGGCAACAGTGATTGATTACTCACGTTTGATGTCCACTCTGCACTCAGCCTGCTTGGTTCCATACTCGTTGACTATCTTGCAGACGTACAGGCCTGTGTCTGTCCTCTGGCTGAGCTGATTCTCAATTCACTCGCTCCGTCATCCGTTTCTTTCACTGCATAGCGCCCCGCTGCCTTCACCGCCACTCTGTCCTTCAACCTGGGTCAATATAAAGAAGCTGTCACAGTTGTTTACATTCAGGGGTTTAATAGAGCAGTGTGTGTGTGTGTGTGGTGTGTGGTGGTGTGTGTGTGTGTTGGTGTGTGGGTGTGTGTAGAGAGTAAGTGATCTTGTTAATAGCCACAGGTGTCAAGGAAAATGTTTGCCTGTCATAAAGCTTTCAGTGTAATGTGTCTTACCAGTAGACCATTGGTTTGGGCTGCCCTCTGAACTTGGCTGAGATGACGACATCTTGACCCTCAGTCACCCCCTGGTCACAGGGTGCCGTCTTTTAAAGAACAAAACAAAGAGATTTATTAAGACTTTTAGGATGTAAGTTACTCACTTTTGGACAATATTTTATTTGAACCAAAAAAACTAGGAAAATATAGTAGAAAAAATGTCAGTCTGATCAAATTGCATTCAAGACCGTTCTTTCAAAGCACCAGTAAACCTCAGATTAAAAAAAAAAAAAACAGGCCTTTCTACCTGGAAGGCGGGAGGTTCTTTGAAGCGGACACTTTTACTGAGAGGTGCAGGTGAGTCCCCGAGCTCCATGGCCTCCTCCTGAGGACTCAGATACTCCTCGTCCGACTGGGGCGGGCTGCTGACTTCCAAGACTGAGGCTAGCTTCCCACATTGTGTGTGGGTTGGCTCTTGAATAGAAAAGGAGAGGGACACTGGACGTAAGCATAAGCACTTCAACTTATTTTGATAGGGTTCTAAAAGTCAACTCTGATTTGCACACTTTTTAATCAGTGTAATTAATTGCAAATCTCTTTGGAATATGGTTAACGCGACAACGGGGGAGGCCCGCTAAACCTTATGACGGCAACAATCTGTCACAGCTCTGATGTGCTTTGCTTTTCTGGAGATTACTTTCTTTTCCAAGAAGAGCAGTTGGCACGAACAGTGAGATAATGTCCACACAACCCACCAACACAGCCTAGGACCTCTCTGAAGTGTCTAATGCAGCTCTACTAGCGTCATATTAATTCACCGCTGGATAGAGAAATATCAAACACGCCACCCCGTCTGACAGCCCATCTCTGTGGGCTTTCTGCCTTGTCACTTTATTTCTGTCTCCACTTTTCACTTTCTCTGTAAAAACCTCACACTCTATACACATCTGGCATACGCAGATAACACTGTGACTATTAACACAACTAAGACATGTTGCCCCTTTGAGGAGAAAACAACTGCAGGGTGTGTGAGATAAGAGTGAGTAAGTACTGCTCCTAATCTAACCTGACAGTCTGGAAAGGAAGGAAAAGTTCTAGCCGCTGTACGCTGCAGGTAAAACTACTGTACAGATACTAAACATGACATGATCCTAAGTATAGTTCCTCTTTACATAAAGCCTTGATGAGAAAGATTATTGAGTCAACATTCTAAATTGTCATCACGCATTCAAAAGGGAACATAAAAGTAGAACTTACCTAAAGTCACATCTCTGAGCGGGTGTCTGTGCACCAAGGGATAGCTCCCAAGAGTATTTACGACAACCCGCCAAGTCTTACACAACTGCTGCACAGTGCGAGCCAGTCAGCTAACCCTCCACTTCAGTCTCATCCTCTACCCTCTCCTCTGCTTCCCTTCACTTGTCAATGGCCATATTCCCCTAGCATTCCTGACATCGTAAAGCCCACACAACAGTGTCCCAGAAGTTAAAATACTTTCTCTGATATTTTATCTTTCTATGTTCATTAATATTTTGGTGAGGATGATGATATTGTGAAACGAAAAAAAAATTAAATTTTTAGATAGATAGATAGATAGATAGATAGATAGATAGATAGATAGATAGATAGATAGATAGATAGATAGATAGATAGATAGATAGATAGATAGATAGATAGATAGATAGATAGATAGATAGATAGATAGATAGATAGATAGATAGATAGATAGATAGATAGATAGATAGATAGATAGATAGATAGATAGATGGATAGATAGATAGATCTTTAACTTATTTGATGTTTTATGCAGCAATAGAATGAATCTCCTTCACCATATTAAAGTTTGTCATCCTTTGGTGCCTTTTGAATCTTTCCCTCCTTCAGTTCTTTGGCTTGCTGTGCCAAAAACGCTCCTCTTACTCCCCCGCTGTTAACCAGCTGAAATGACTCACACACACACACACACACACCATCTCCCACCACATTTTGACACCTCCAACCTCCAAAAGCCTTGAAGCAGCGTGAAATCTGGAGAGATGATTGCGGCAGTAATCTCGCACACGGGGACATAAAGCAGACTGCAATTACCGGCGAGAACAAGAGGCCGGCTAAAAATACTCTACTGCAAGTTACTGTAGACTCCGCTGGCCTAATATGGCAACACAGGCCGCGGGCTAGCTGCTGCTGCTGCTGGTGAGACAGAGGCAGAGTGTGAGCTCTGGTGGTTTGTTGAAACAAGTAGGGGAAGTGCAGGTTGCATTTACATGAGCTCAATCGATACAACACTCTCGGAGAGGTACAAGGTTTTCACACACACACAAACACTCACGCACACACGCACGCGCACGCACACACACACGCACACGCACACGCACACGCACACACACACACACACACATAAACACACACATTCGGCTGTACAATATAAACACACATCCACCACAGGCCCATTTATAACCTTTTCCAAAAAGGAATACTTGTTTTGTTTACTTCTGATTGTGAATGCCATGCCTGGCTTTAAGACTCGGGGGCATGGACGTTGGAAGTAGGGGTGCGGGGGGTGCGGCCGCACCCCCCCTCACCACCGCCTGCACCCCCTCTCCGCCCCCCTACACTTTGCCCTGTGCTCCCGCGATTGCTCTGTAAACAATCTCATAGCCTAAGTCCTCTCTTTCCCATCTCCTGCTCCCTCACATCAACTTGACAGAGCATAACACTATAATATATATATAGTTTATAGGCTATACAGTATACTATGTAGGCTAGATTACATATGCCCGTCGCATTTCTTCACCGTGCCCAGGACGAGATTACGGTTGTGCCCCGCCTTCCCATGCGCACTTCGGTAGATGAGAGTGCTGAGGGGCGCGCACTAATGAGCATTAGGTTATCATTAAAAATCCAGTCTGCTAAGCGCCCTGCCACAGGGGGGAGAGAGAAAGAGAGAGAGAGACGCGCTGACAGGATGCAACGTTCACCTGCGCACCTGCTCCTCCAAGGTGTGTGCCGGTATCGTGCCAAGTTACCGCTGATACGAATTGTGTCCCCGCCGGCCGGTGAGCGCGCATGCATCAAGTAAAGGCGAACATATTAACACTTCATAAGGTCGTAAAAAAGTCGGGTCGTCTTATATTCGGGGTCTAGTATTCGGCGTCCAGTAATGGACTGCCCGTTACCAGAGCGGTCATTCAGCTTCAGGGCCTGTGTCCAACTTGTGTTTATTTTATTTTTTCGGGTGGAACAGTCATTATGTTGCGAGTCAACGTATCAGAGGCAGGAATCGGCTGTGCGATGGACTTTTGCTGTGGCTTGCACTGCTGAGGAGAGATTGCCAACTGCGCTGTCCTTTTACGCACCAGCAGGGCCGCCGTAATGTTAAGATTTCATAATTTGCTTCAATGCCCTTATGATAATAAGAATGAGAGGCTTCATTAAAACGCTGTCCATGCGCTGTCTATGCGGTCGTTGTGATTGTAACTTTGTCGGCTGTAAACTGAAACTAACGGATATCGCGGAAGCTTTCCCCTCGACAACGTGACGTGCACTGCCCCGGTTATCATTCACCGATCACAGCGCCGGGGCTCAAGAATACAAATGTAGGCTATGCAGAAAAGGAACAAATTGGTGAATAAAAATTCACCAGAATGCAGGAAATTAAGCATTTAATGCTCAAAAAATTCTGGGGGAGTACCCCCAGACCCCACTGTCACAATTGTTGTCATAACCCAATGTTTAATCAAAACCTACATCGTTCAAATTCCGGATAAAAAAAAAAGGCTATAGGATACTTTGGAAAATTCATAAATGTTATTTGCTTTTATAGTTCGTTTTAATAGCTATTTTAGATATAAGTAGGCTATTTTATCATGGTTATAGATTGCTCATTTTACCAGTAGCCTACTGCTTTGTCTGATAGCGCTGCACCTCGGCCAATTTACAGCACCCCCCCTCAGAAAGTAGTTCCAACGTCCCTGCTCGGGGGGACCTTTGTATGACGGGGCATGTCTGCGTTATGAATCCCACACCGAGGTGGTGGTGAGGGGGAGGCGGGGGGGGGGGCTCAGTGCCCTTTAAGAATGAATGGGTTACCATGGCAACTCTGGCTGCCAGGAGCCCCGGTCGGGAGCTCCAGCAGGCCTTTGTAGTGTCATTAAGACAGACTGTCAGGCGGAGGAGGACTGGCACAGGATTCAAAGTCTGTGAGTCAACATGTTCATGCATTTGGAAACGAGCGCCATTTTCATTGGTTTCAACGTCTCCTTCTCCATTTGAATGTGTGTGCTACATGCTGGTAAAAGCGTCCCTTTGAAAAAAGGTGCAGTGTGTATCATTTATGTGCATTTTTTCAGAACAGACCTGGTAGAAATGGAATATAACATTCATAAGTATGTTTTAATAAGTGTAAGTTGTTGTTTCTATTATTTCCTAAGAATGAGCCATCTTTAGTAACTAGTTTCTTGTCCTTGAAGGCCACTGTAGTTTCAGTAATCATTTGAAAGGGAGGGGTAAGCAAGGGAGCATTGCAATCTAGAACTTTCCCCACTAGATGCGACTAAATATTCTCATATAAAACACTGCACCTTTGCTAGAAGGACACCCATTGCTCTCTGTCCGTCTCTCACCTGGCTGGATAGAGAGTGTAGCGCTACAGGAGGCTCGGCCCGATGGGTTGACAGCTGTGACGCAGTAGGAGCCGGAGTTGTTTGCCCTGCACTGCTTTATCACCACACTATGCTTCCCCCCCTCAGCTTTAACCACATGGAAGGCATCACTCCGAATCTCCACATTATTCTTCCTCCATGTCACTGTGTGTGGAGGCAGAGAGAGAGACACATGCACACCAATGACAAAGAATAAAATAAATAAATCCTCCCACGGAAAAAAAACAGATTTAGCCCAATCCACCTCGCATTAGATGTGTACTGAATAGATGCTCATTGGTTTTGCTCTATGCAGATTTTCACTGAAAAACAAATTATCTTCGAAAGGATTGATTCTGGACGGATTTTCAAACGGATATGATTTCCACGCTTATGCTTTTTCTGTTGCATTTTTTGGTAAACAAGGTCCCAACTACAAGATTGTGCAAAAAGCAATGAGAGCTGATGATATAAAAAAGATCATTTTTATACAACTATTTAATTGGTTAAAGTACTATGCAACTATAAATCCTACCTGGAATTGTGTAATATTGACTCTTGCAACCATTTCATTACCAACCAAACTTAGCACTACCTCCACCTGTGATAAGCTACACCCCCAGATACCCGCAGTTAGATTCAGGGCCAATCAGAGCAGACTGGGCTTGCTGGAAGGCGGGGCTAAAACAGACAGGCTATACAACAGATCCTTTCAGACAGAGGCTGAAAAGACGGGATTAAGCAATGGCACTATGAGAAGGGTTTTTTGAACACTACACCATGAAAATAGTTTGTAGTAGAAACCCCAAACATATAAATATGAATCTAGCATAGTATGTGACATTTAAGAAACAAACTAAAACAATTAAGTTAGTTAAAAATAAACTCAGAAAGAAATGCCATTGTAATCAATCAATACTGCATCACAGTATGTTCTCATTGTTACCTTTAGGGGCCGGGCTCCCAGTGACGCTGCATTTCAAAGTGACCTCTGAGCCGATGGTTGCCGTGGCATCCTTAAGGGGCCTCTCAAAGCTGGGGCCCCCAGCAGGCTCGTCACCAGCAGACAGGTAGCAGTCATCAGATGATCCTGAGAAACAACACATGTCACTTGTATGTGGGTCTGCCTGGGCTCTGGGCTGTTATCTGGTTTGGTAAATGGGTCACTCAGGCCACAAAAATAGTCATGGGCTAGTTTCTTTTTTTGGGCTCCTCATCAATGAATCTGGACCCTGCAGCAAGTCTGTGAATTGGATTCATATTCCACAGTGGACAAGATAGTATTTAATGAATATATGATCTACTTTTTTGTATAATTTTCGAGCAATATCTACATTTTTCATATCTTTGTAGTAATTATCTGATATAATAGTAGCCAAAGTTGTCAGTGTGTATAAATAGGCTATTGCTTCCACAAGCATTCTCCAGACTCCACCTTTAATTCAGATCTTCACAGAGTTGCTGATCATCATACAACAACTGTCCTACCTTCCTCTGGAGACCTGGGTTGAACAGAATGGCTGGTCCTGCCCTTATGGACTGCCTCATCTTTCCTTCTGGTGGTGCTTCCTTGGCTGCTCCTGTCTGCAACACATTGGGTCTCCATGGGTTCATCCTCTACCAGGATAGTGGGGATGGAGACTTTCAGGGCCGGAGACGTCCTCCCCGCGTCCGCCCGCCTCCTCTTCATCAGAGGGCTGATGGAGGGAGTGGGTGAGGGGCTGAGCCGGGGGGGCTTAGCTGGATACTGGGACCCAGCCTCCCTCACTGTTATAGGGGATGCTCTCTTCCCATGCGGGCTCGGTGCTCTATGGTCAGCCCTGTCCTTGTGCGTCGTTGGGTGTCTCTTTGAATCCGTCCCAAGATCAATGGAGGGGGACGAGGATCTTTGAGACGTGACAGCGGATGGGTCTTTGTCAGCGTCTGGAGAGCTCTGTAGTGTTTGCCTGTGTGCAGAGACAATAACACCGTTATACAATGCAGACAAATGTGGAAGAAATATCAAAAGGTGGAGTCAGCAATTCTGGTGAATGCTTGATTTAGCCAAATAAGGCACTTTGACAACAAGCGTTTTCCGGAATCGCTGACACCACCTTTAAATAGTGCCAAATTAGATTTCAAATTTTTACCAAATTTGCTAATAAATAACTTATCGGACAAATAAAAATATATGCATTCATAGGCTATGGTTTAGAAATCTCTCATTTAAAGGTTTTCCAAACCTGGTGAATCTTGTCTTTGTGGCTGTTGGCAATGGTTGCCCTGGTAACTGATGTACTGGTGCGGTCTCCATGGTAACAGGGCTTTTCCCTGCGTGCCCTCGTGTGGTGCTCTCCACTGGTTTGCCCCGTGGATCTGCTTGTGTCTTCTCATGATGTTCAGGGTTAGTGTTACTCTGATCTCCAGGACCTTTGCCTTGGGCTGCTGGAGACATCTGCAATCTGTTGTCCCCTTGCCCGTCCTCCTGGGCTCGCTGCCTGGCCTCCAGCTTTTCCAGCACTTGGGGAGGAAGGGGCTCCAGTTTGCCCGTGGTCAGCCTCTCTTTCTGGGACAGCTGCTCCGTGGAATAGGCCTTCTTCAGGCTGGGTTTGCCCACCAGCTTCTTGATCCTCTGGAGCTCTTCTGCGAACTTGCTCTGGTAGCTCTGGACCCTCTGGGAGTAGCTGGTCTTGTCCTCTAGAGACGAGGCCCGTTGCTTGAAGGCTGAGCGCCTGCTGGCTGCTCCGTGCTGGGGGGTGCGGGGGTCCTCCTCTCCGTCCCTCCCGGCAGGTCCACACTGCCTCGCCGCTCCTCAAAAGCACGCACCTTGTCGAAGATCTTGGGAGCCGTGCGAGCCAGCTTGGGCGTCACAACCACACTGTTAACGCATGACGCCGGGTCTGTCTTAGAGGATTCTGGATGGGAGGGTTTGGTTCTGTCCGGGTCTTGGTTCGGGGTACTGCTGCGGTTTCTGTGTGAACTGGGGGGTGGCTGGACACGGCAGAAAGACCTGTGATCCGGCCGCAGTTTGAGTCCTAGAAGGTCGAGGATTGAGGGGGAAATGGAGTTGTGAAGTCATAGCCTTAGTGCAGTTGTCGTAGGCGTTGGAAAAGCGAATAAAAAAAAGCAGATGTATCTCCGCTTGTGTAATTTTGTCTTGTTAAGTTTTCCATATTCACCAGTCAGTCCCCTGTGTTTTGTCTTTGCTCTTTGTAACTCAATTTCAGAGAGAAACACATCAGATAGTGTAGAATTAAATAGCAGAGAAAAGAATAGAGATAGAACAATGGTGCCCACATGTAGGATTTCTTAAGAACTTGATCTAACTGTGGTGAAGTGGAAGACACTCTAAAGACAGACACAATTCTAGGCTTGTTGCAACAAAATTGCAGATTTACAAAATACCAGGAAAAACCCACTGCCTTAACTTCAAATACAAAATCCTCATGCCTAAAAGGAACAAGTGAATCACATGATCATTCATTAGTGAGAACATTCATGCTAATATTAGCTTGGATCAAAGCCAACAACCCATGCATGCCACAGCAAACCTAGAAAGACATGGTGTTAATCCAAAAGTGAGGGGCCGCTCTAGAAAACATGCAGTGGGTAAAAACAGTAATCACAGTTTTCAGAAGTGCTGAATAATACTACAGTGTTAGCAGATTGTATCATTGAGTCCATTGCAATGGTTTTAAGAAATATCAACACTAGTATTTTGTAAGAGATTAATATGATTGTTAGATTGAAATCAAACCACTTCACAGCAATAAAAACACAGAGTCAAAGGAAAGCGTGACATCAAATAAAAATGAGACTGCGTAAAAAAAGATTGAAAGTATGAAACCGAGTAAAAAAAATCAATAATGTTTCAAAGATGGAGTACACATGTTTGCGACTATTGTGGATAAAATGTCTTGTCTTATGTGTCAGTCTGGGGTTTGTGGCCAGCCTCTGTTGTTTTCTAGAGGAATCCTAAATATGAAATGCCATGTGCTATAACGGCATAGAAAATGTTCTCCCTCTGTAGAGGCTGAACATACTCCCATAGTAGTCGCTGCCTACGGAAACACTTTCCTCTGACCCTTGAACAGGCCGTGCCAGGTTAGCGTGAGAAGCCCGGATCAGCGGTTCCACACCCAGGTGACGGACAGGGGGGGCCCCCTCAGCGGGAGGCCCTCCCGGGGCTTGCCTTGCTGGGTGTGTGGGGTCCAAGTGGTTGGGCCCTGGAGGGCGGGAGCCCAGAGCACGCATCTCTCGCTCCACCACAGGGTCATAGTTTCCGGGGAGGTGGCCCTGTGATCTGAAGCCTCTGGGTTATAGGCCATCATCCCCCCTCCCTCACCTGCTGATAGAGAGACAGACAGAGAGATAAAGAGAGAGAGAGAGGGGGGAGGGAGGTAGAGAGAGAGAAAGAGAGAGAGACAATATAGGCGTATAGTATTTTTTTATTGTCTGTGTTGTGTAAATCATACTCTATTGAAGTAACTGCGAGATTCGGCAATAGCAAGAAGAAGAATCGTGCGCTGGCAGATAATGATAGACATAGTACGGATGGCAGGAGCATCATTAAGCACAGAGGAGGGTGAGATGGATAAAGAGTGTATTGATCGGCTGGAACCAGGAAATGAAAGGCCAGGTTGTAGAGGGCGCACCACTTAAACAGATCCTCCCCCATCGCAAATCAGTTACTGATTGACATTTTAGTGATGAGCAAAGCAGACAGGAATGCCTTGGCAGCGGAAAAAGAAAGAGCCGTCAGCATCTTCCGTTAACGACGCAAACCTTGACAACAGCGGCGGCGTGGAGGGTATAAACCGACAGAGCGCAGTCACAGATGATACTGAGTCAGCGCCACAATCAGTAGACCATGTCAAGTCCTCATGAAACTACACAGCTGAAATGGTTTCCGACAAACACACTTCAAGCCTTATTATATTGAGCTACACAATTCTGTTTTCATTGCATTGAAGGTGGTTGGGCAGCACGTTATATTGTTGCTCAGATCTGGGTTTGAGTGCTGTGTTTTGAAGCGAATGGAAAGGGTCATTTTCACAAACAGTCTCGAGATAAGGTCCGCCTGGTGTGACACAATGAAGGTACGGCAATTTAGTTGCAAAAAATGCATCTTGTTTATGCTCAACAAGGCAATCGAGTGTCTGTCGGTATGCAGCACAATCTGTTCCTTGAAGGGAACAAAATGATGTATCACCTCATTTGATATTCCCTTTTCTATTTTTGGGTTTTTCTAAATTGCCTGTCTCCAGAGGGGACGCGACGAGGGTGTAGTGAACCCGCAAACACGAAAGCCTAGAACGTGCAAACACTGTGTGCGAGTGGAAGGGGGGGAGAATATAACATGTCTTTGTGCTAGAGGAGAAGGGTGTCAATATTCCTGATCTATATTCAGACCCCCGGTTGCCTGGACAGGAATGGCTGGTGTGTGAGAGCATGCAGATCCTGTGACGCGATGCACACACACACACACACACACACGCACACACACACCACACACAGCACACACACACCACACACACACACACACACACACACACACACACACACACACACACACACACACACACACACACACACACACACACACACACACACACACACACACACACACACACACACACACCACACACACACACACACACACACACACACACACACACACACACACACACACACACACCACACACACACACCACCACCACTTTACAAAATGAGTAAATGCTCTTTCAGGAATTTCTTTTGACCTTTATGCAAAGACTGACAGGAAAAATTAAAATTGGGTTATAGGTTGTAATCGCACAATGCCTGCTGCTGCTCAGGGAAATCCTTTTTTCTTTTTATTACATTTGCATTAAAAGATCATGAAGAGAGAGAATCCATGTTTTTTTTCCCTGCCTCTAACCTGATCTGTTCCCTCAAGGCTTCATCTAATGTAATTGCACTCTACACACACAAACTGGACATGACCGGTCTGAAATAGGTAATGGGTGAATGACTTATCATTTCACTTGTTACTTATTTTCTTATGAAGATTAAAGGTTCAATCATCTTAGACAGGTATCAAACAAACAGACACTGGTGAATGCTTCCACAAATGTGAGCACTTGTTTTAAATTGAGTAAATATATTTTTGCTAAGGACTGTTATTCAGACACAAGCAAAAAGAGATGCAGGGATATTATAATGAGCATTATTTACTACTGTATTTCCGACGCATTGTGGACTAAATGCATCTATTAAATAATCCTCTGTAAAAGCCAAAGGAAAGAAATATTGAACATATCATGTCATATAAGACCAAATGGGATGATGGGACCCCTGCAAGAAAACAAATACTCCTCCATGTTGCTTCTGTCGGCAGAAAATAGAAACATTTGCAGGTCAGAGTTCAGCCATAGTGATTTTGAAAATCTGCTGGAGTCAGCCCAGAACCAGTTTGAAACCAAACCACTTCTGGCAGACAGCGTCTAATATAACACATGTGCTACTGTCACCAGACCCTTAGGACTGCCGTGATAGAAAGACATATATTCTTTGATATAAAACACTCTTTCCGTTACTGATTGATTTGCCAAACATGTTCTTGCATAATGGATTAGTAGTATTTCTTGCCTCACAATTTCCTAAGTGACGCCTTTAAATATCTTGTTGTGGCTGGACCAACTCAGTTTATGGTGTCAGCTCTAAATCAACACCGCTTTAACATCCACTTACTAAATGCACTGTGGGCTCTGTTCTATTCTTAGCTGACCTGACCACAGCTCTGTATAAACATAATGCTCCACATTTATATCCAAATTGAAATCAACTGGCAAATCACAAGTAAACAATAATGCCTTGTAATAATTGGAGCCATTAGCCCTACCCCCATTTATCAAGCAGAAGCAGTTGCAGTGCTGTACAGCCAGACCAGACCTGAGACAGGTTCCCTGCAGGAAACTAGGGCAGTGTGTCACTCTGTTGCATCACACCTTAAGGGATTCATGCATTTTGCCATATCCAATTCTTTTTTATCAGAGACAGGTGTTAGGCGGGCCTCGGGCCAAGTTGATATAAAACCTCCATTAAATCTTATCAATCCACATTGAATCGTAATTTTGAACAAGTGTGTTTTTGGCAGCAATGTGGGCGCTGCAGTATATCATTCTTACTATCGCCTCGTAACTTTGGTCTAAAACGCTAATGAATATGTGGCACACTGCACGCTCTTTTCTTGTAACTGAATCGTCTTTTGCAAGTACTGCCAGTTTGCGACTATATATAAATATATGTATGAGAAAAAAACCCTCATATAAGTCAAGTGTGAGTTGTGAAGATAATCCAGGAAGTGTAAGAAGTGTACATAAACGTCAGCAAGATGTGGGATATAAATAAATACCTGAAGGTGCTTTGCGTCCAGCCTTGTCTTGGTGCCTCCCGGCTCCTTCTTTGGTTTCCATCTGGGGTTCGGTGGACTCATCCTCTGTGGTCTCAGAGTCTGGAAGGAACAGAGGGATGAGTTCAGATGGATAAAGAAGGGGAACATTCAAAGAGAAAGGGAGAAATGGAGGAGCAGTAGAAAGAGTCAAAAATTACAATAACAGAGCCCCGGCGAGAATGACATTTCACATTTTGCTTAGTGGCACAGTGGAAGAAACTTTGCGGAGAGCACCCCCCCCCCCCCCAGAGTGAAAGAAATGGGTTGAAGCTGGAGCATGACATGATAGCCAGCTGTGGCTTGTAAAAATACATGGCTGACAACATGGAGGGGTATGTGGATCGGTTTGACTTCGCTAACAAAACAGCAAGGAGCGATTTAGAACGACTGCTTTCTTCATTAATTTTTTTACTTAATTTATTTGATTGATCGAATTTTATAATATATGACCCATATCACCTGCTGAAATCATTACTCATAGCCTTCTAGAGCACAGTAGATTTACAATTAAATCAAGTACTAGAATAGCACAAAAAGGCGGCATTAAAAATGATTGATTTTTACCATTTGAGAAAAAAAGATTGTTACGATTGCTTTTTATGGTTTTTATGACTCGCTTTTATGGCAAAATGATGAGATAATTACCGGGTAACCTTTTCAAAGCATCCGTATAAGTGAAAGACAATGAACTGATGTTTCTGTTCAGCGGTGAAGAAAATGCCAAGCACTTAAATGGGAAACATGGTCACATTCACAGACACTCAAACCACCAAAATGTAACACATGCCGATATAAGAAAGACAGGGACAAGAGTCATTTGACTGTGGTCTGGAGCATTCAAAATAGAAAGGAGGGACACATAATACGGTTGTGGTGGCGTTGTAGACAGGAAAAAAAAAAGTAGTGAAGTATTAAGAAGAAGCAAACACAACCAAAAGAAAAAATGGACAGTCAAACCACAGATGGAGGGTCAAAATAAATGTCTAAACCAAAATCACATTTACATCAGCAAGGGCGGACATAGGGAGAGGTCGAAAAAAGAAGTAAAGTGAAGGTGAATGGAGACGGACAGGTTTACCATAGCTTTGCTTTCGGCAGGAGCGGAAAACTTCGCTTCCATAGTGGCAGCAAGAGAGGGCAGACGGGAGAGCACCGTTACTATGGAAACCAGCATCCCTCTCACCCACACGACCAATCCTCTTCGTACCCATTCAGAGGCTAAACTCGCCAAAAGCCAAAGTGCTGCGTGGCTGACAGATACTGTTTACTGGTGTTACTGGCGAGCGGCCCACAAAGCAGGTTGCACCTCATTTGCGCCCCACACTCGCATCAAGTCAAGATCCTGATTAGATAATTCCAGAAGGTCTGCCTAACAATAAGAAAGCCATTGTAACATGAACAATCACCATTAACTCATTTACATATGTGCATCTGGCTGGGTGTGTGTGTGGGTATGTAGAATAGATCCACCCATCTGTGTCAAATTAAGCTAAATTGCTTCAGGGGAAACTGACCTTTTGCAAAGTAATTATGAGGCAATATATTTCATGTATAGCTCGTATTTTTTTTTAAAGTAAATATGATTTGCAAGCGCCTGGTTTGACTTACACCATATACATATGTAGCACACATATTGCCAAACATTCCCCCATAAACCATCTAACCAGATATTATTCACTCAAGGATTTTATGCAGAGAGGCAACAGTGCGATTATACAAATATTGCTTGGTGGGGGTGGATGTACAATAATAAAAAACCCACTCTCATTGTGAGCAGTCAGGCAGTAAAGAACATGGAGATACACTGAAGCAATATGGTTCTACAAGAGCAACTTTCATTTATAGAATACAAAAGAGTTATTAGAGGAATAAATCAAATGGAAGCACATGCTGCCAAAGGGCTTATAGACGCAAACAGAAAGAGAGGACAAGGCCTGGGTAAATCATAAGGCCACAGCAGTTTACATTTTAAATAGAAAAGAAAAGAATGAACTACAATAGAAGAGAGAAGAAATGGTGTAAGGCGTATACTGACAACACACCATGGGTAAATCTGCCAAATGTCCGAGTGGAATGCCCAGTTCTCTGAAACAAGATACAGAGTACAATGCGTTATTCTACAGTGATCACAGCCAAAGATTATGTCGTACACAAAAAGCTAGAAAACGAACTCAGAAGTCCCTTTTAGCAATAGTGTTGCCATTCCCTTATCTCTAAGTAGCAGAAAGGGAAAATGAAAGATGATTCTACAATTCACAACAAAAAAGATTTAAAATAAAAGAACATTGGGACACAACTCAAAAGCTGGAACTGGCTGTGTTTAAACCCTCAGTCTAAAATTTAAAAAAATTAATTAAAAAGATATTCTGTTAACTCTGTTCTGATTATGCCAGTATGCAAAACCCCCACTCAAGATTTTAAATTAGATTTTGCTTCAATACATTACCCTAGACATTATGAAGACTTTTGTAAAGTATGATACTCATCTCGTAAGATTCCACCAGTATTGAACTATCGCCCAGCCGGATCTAAAATAAAGATGCTTATCCAAAAATGGAAAACTGTCTGACTAAGTCTCCGGGGGCCATGTTTGAATATAAGTGTCCCTGCTGAGAAAGGCAGTTGGGGGAAAAAGTGCTTCTTGGACAGTGTGTCAATCAGCACCAAGGAGAGCTCCTCACAATGACTCACTCCTTTGCAGCGCATCCAAAGCTGAAGTTGAAAAAAAGGCTAAAAGTGAAATGACTCATTTCACACTTTATTCCCCCCAGCTTATGCCGCTCACTCCCCATTGGTTAAGGGTTGTGTGCCATGCAATTTGATTAACTGTCGCCTGCTTGGTAACTGCTGTTTGATAGACTCCGCTAAAAGCTTCCATCGTGGTTGTGATCTCCCTTGTCATGGCCTCAAGGCAGTCATATCAGCAGAAGACAGCCACACATCATCCTTTTGAAAGGGCTGCGTTTGGCAAATCCTTCAAAAATATTTCTATGGGTATAATCCAAAATCCTAACAGCATTATTCTCACAAATCTGGAAGCTGCTGGAAGCGAAACAAGAGCAATTCTCAAGGGTTTGATATTGAAGCAGAATCCAGAGGAGGCAAAACAGCTTTATCCTGCACTGTGCTCACTTCACTAAGCCTTTGTGACTGGCTGCCCCTGATTCTCATATTTCCATAGAGCGTAGCCCACTGACACACTTTTCCATCTGCTCCAAACCTGCGAGACCTGTTATGTTACCTATTGTATAACTAAACTGAGGTCAGATATTTCAGAGTGACGTGCACAATGGTATACAGCAGGGATTTGGGCTGTCCGATGATGCAAAAGTGGACTTTTCTGTATTTTTTAGCATTTCAGTGGCGAAAGTATTGTTTTTCATTTTGCTCATTATACTGTACCAAAATCATGTTTTTTTTCCCACCTGCAAGTAGTTTCCCTAGTCGGACTTTCTTTGTTAGCTTGTCCTGATTTGCCCTCAATTTGTCACAGATACAACAAAGGTGGAATGCAGCAAGCAAGCACCACATCTTCTATCCATACTTTCGCTTGGTTAGCATTTCCCCAACAGCATTGAAAGCATAGAATATAGTATAGTGGTGCTAGGTTTTGAATCAATATATAAAAATTCTGAAAAGGTTTATTTTACTACACATTTACCATCAGGTAAAGGGTGTGGCATGACATATCTAAAAACCGTAATAACCCCAATAAAAAACAACATTGAATATAGCTTTTATAAAAACACCAGTAAATGTTGTTCTCACCTGAAATCTCTTCTTTGACCAGATTTTCTTCATTTCTCCCCAACTAGTGCTTCCTGTCAAGCTTGAAATATTTTACCTGTGGCATGAGCTCACGAAAAAACATCCAAGGGAAACGGAATAATAAGCCCAGGGGTGTGGCATCAACAACAACAAAAGAAAAGAGACTGAAATCGGTATTCAGCTGCCTTTCTGTGTGCGTGGGTGTGTTTATGCTCCGGTCTGCCAGTGAGAGCAGGGAGAAGGAGAGAGTGAGAGAGGGAGAGCGAGAAGCGGAAAAGGATGCAAAGAAGCCAGGTGTCTTTGTGTCTGCGCGTATATCCGCTGATGTGAACTGCCTCCCCTGCTCTGACGTAGACGCTTTGCCATTCTCTCAGCTGGTTTCTTGCTGCTCCGCCTCGAATGAGAACCCAGGGAACACAAGCCGAGGTGGGGGTTGGACAGTCTGAGCGTGAGGGCTGTGTGTTGGTCCTGATTGCAGAGATGAGAGTGGAGGAGATGAAATGGCTAGACAGTAAAGGGATGGGGGGAAGGGTGATGAATCTGTTGTCTTATTTTTGATTAGAAAAATGTGCAACCTTCATGAATATGGGATTTTAGTTTTTAGAACATTAAGTCTATTCTCCCTTTCCTTTGTGTTCCTCTGTAAGAAAGGTACTGTAGCAGCTCCTTATCCAAACCCCGCAAGACATCAATTATTTATCTATAATCCATGTTTGTTGGTTTAAACCAGTGATAGGGTCTAAGGTTACCACAGCCTCAAGCAGTCTGGGGCTATATGGACTGGACCAGCAAATACATCTAACCCAATGGATTACAGCATTGTGTATGGTACTTATTTCAAGGTACACAACATGACAAGCAGCGGCCACATTTCGTAAGAGAATTTCCATGACATTTTCATCATGGGTTAATCTATCAGTCTGTTAAAGGGTGAATAAAATACTGCAAGATGATAACATAGAATTATATATAGCCAACATATACTAGGTGATCATTTAAATATACAAATATGAGAGTAATCTGGCACATTTCAGCTAGGCAGAACTGAAAGATTTGCTCCCTCTCTCCCACTATTGTCTTGATTTCATCTCACTTCATCCCATATCAACATAATACTGATATGTATTTCTACACAGCGGCCTGTGTGAATTTGACACATATAATGTTATGGAGCACTCAACTCCAAGATTTGTGATTTATTGAGCAAGACGTGACAAGACTATATATAACTATCTACCTCCCCATTCACACTTCTCTATACAACACACTCTGACACACGTTTATGGCTCTTTCAGACACATCTGTTCTGCCACCAGTCCATCTCAATCAACTGAATGTGAAAGTAATTACAGGCAGCCATTTAGACCTCCCACCCCTTCAACTAACCCACCTGACTAATCGCCACACGTTTGGGCACAGCTCTTCTATCATCGACTGCTGACTTGCCCGGCTAAACAATGCTTTTTCAGCGTTGTTGATAAGTGATGGCATGTTAATCGTTATGGCCTAGCTTGTTAACACAGAATCAATATATTAGATTCACTATATTTTGTCTTTCACCATTTATTTGAAGATTATCACCAAGCTTAAAGTGGTATTTGAAAAAAAAAATATCATCCTAAAAGAAATACAATGCTATATTTAAATGGTGACCTTTTTTTCCCCTCAAAAGATTCATCTAGATTCAGTGTATTGCAGTTTGCAATGTGTTATTTTAACAAACCTCCCTCTCTTCGCCCTTGCCTTCCTCCTCCATTCATCACTAGTGAGAGGCACTCGTCCGGTAGAGAGAGCAACAATCAATACCAATGCTTTGTATGTGATATGGGATACACCCCCAAGTAACAGTTTCTAAACAGCCCTAAATCAATAAGCCAATCATAACATAAGATTCCATGACTGTCATCCAAGTCAGATACAGTAATGAAGCTTTCATTTCACGCTGCTTGGAAATATCTCTCCTCACGAGGTGTTTTTCTTTTGTACGCTGACTGAAAGCCAAAGTGACTCGGCTTCAACCAATCTGCCAGTGAGTGGTGCTATCATAAAACATCAGCCGTAAAGAAAAGATAATTAGATCTACTGGTGCGTGTCATTTATCTTACATTCAATCAGTGTTATTCTTACTTTGTTAATGGAACAGGAGGCCACATTGCACTGCCTGAAAGCTGTAGCACACATAGATTTCCAATCCCCATTACTAACCTTTAAAGGTGCTACGAGGAACTTTTAAATATTTCTGAAACAGTCCAAAAAAATGATTTAATGGTCATAAAAGACATGTAGCAGCAAATTAGACCATCAGTGCAAAGAAAGCCATTTTGATATAGTTTTTCTTAATGCCTTTGTCATGGTTATGCTCACAGGCACTACAGCTGGGGTAGTAAAAAGACTACCGCTTTTGTCGAAAGGGGGTGTAAGAATGAAAACAAAATGAAAGTTCCTCAGAGCACCTTTAACATGTAAAGACGGATGCATTATATATTGTTTCAGGAATCACATTTATAGTCTCGGACCGGCTGCAAATTGTGTCCTCTGCCTTCATCTTCACAAAACCTGGCCAGCGAGTGGACGTTAAAAAGACGGACAGGTGCCATTGGGAGAGTGTGCTATATAGTTTCATTAGCTTAAAACAACAGGAGAGTAAGCAGACTTCACGGAAAGCACATTGATTTTGTGACAGAGGCTGCTTTCTGAGGAGAAGCCTTGATGGATGAATTCCAGGCACACAGCTTTATCAGCAGCACGTCCGGCATAATCCCTCCACAGCAGAAGAAGAAGGGTTACATCCCCACTGTTTCTGTTTTGCAGTGCAGACCCGCTCAAAGCCAGAACCTCCATATCGGGCATCATGTCCTCTAAATCGAAAACAACTTGACTGTGTAAACAGTGGGGTGCTCCACTGATACATCTCCCAAGACAAGCCTGATCATAAACAATGAGTCATGTACAGAGGATTTGGAAAGCCAGTGTCTTTCAATTCAACTCAAATGTATTTGTATAGCCTAGTATAACAAGTAATTCAGCTCAGGAGGCTTTACAAACTGCACTGCATACAATACCCTCTGTCCTTAAGATCCATTGTCTATAAACGATCATTAGTGTTAATCCCACAAATGTATTGTCAACAAATGTAGCTCCCCGGCATAGTTTAAATGTGACCTTCCTATGATTCCTTAGAGCCTTCTTGTACTTGTTCTACGCTACAAAGCCTCCATACAAATCCTTCAAAATGGAATATTTAATACAACATCACAGAATAGATAAGGTTATGGTATACAGTGTTCCTCCATTGTCCAAGTACGCAAAGAAAGGCAGATTTTTTTTTAAAGGTTTGGGACAATATACAGAAACTGGGTTCTAGTTTTGCAGAGCAGCAAATCCATGCCACACGCACAAAATAGTAACACACATCTTTGTTTGAAAAGTAAACAGACTTGTTGGCAAAAACTGCACTTAAAGCTGACAAGCTTTCAAAAGCAAATGTGAGTGAGTGGGGTTTGTAGAGTCAGTTCATAGGGTGAGTTGGTTTGGAAATCCCAAATGACAGAGACCCAATGTTGACAGTCACAGCATTGGAACCCGATCCTAGCACCTAATCCCGACCGATCCCAGAGGAGTGCCAGTGAATGACTGTGTACCAGCGACATGGAACACAACTTTGCAACACCAAGCACAAGATGAGCGGCGTATGTGTTTACCCTCACATATTGCCTCAGCTGCCTCGTGACAATAGACACAGCTAATTAATTTGGACTGTGTTCTTAATCCACTTGAAGGGAAATATTTAGAGAATGTGAAATCATCAAGCCGCTATAGATTATCTCTCCTCCAGTATGTCTATGTAAACTGGCAGCAATCCAGACACAAGAGGACCGGGTCAATAACAAGTGGTGAGAGCATAGAACGCCATGCTTTGTACACAGTCCATATACCAGACAACTGACTCAAGAGACCAATGGCTTTGAGGTTCAATTCCAGCACATTGTGCATTAAAACAAATTAGATACAGGATTATAAATGATTTAATTATCATTTTATTCCATCCTTGGAATTGCACAGTGAAATGTAAGTTCTTTCATTTTAGTGTTTGTGTACCATAGAAATTTCAGTTATTCTGCATATTTGCGTATATTGTGTAAGTCCTCATGTTACACTTTATGAAACATGCTAAACATTGCACCAATACATACCTATCCAGTGTATTTAACCTCAGTTTTGACATATCTTAAAGGGACGGCCCCTTTGTTTACCTTTGAAACATGGACAAGGCCTTTATGGAAAGGTTCTTGTAGTGTCTTCCTTCACATGAGGACCACTTGGAAAATATTAGCCATTTTCTGGTTCCAGGCTAACCCAGGCCAATTGTGTCATTACTATTACCATTTAAAAAAATTAATTGAAATCCAGTTCAAATTTTGAGAGCAAACTAAAGATAACTTGAGTGTAAACAGCCATAACCATATCCAAACAGGATTGTTGTATGCCTTCACTACAAAGCATCCACCATGAATATCAATAGAAACACAAATTGAATCCAATTAAGCAACAACTATGGCAGCCCCAGGTGTATTACCTCGTCTTCATTTACATAACAGCTGTTCCATTTCATTGAGTCTGCATTTCTAACAACACAAAGTGGTTGTTCGTTCTCTAATTTGAACCTTTTACAGGATTTTTCAAAACACCATTTTATGCCACAGAGTACATCTTTTTTTATTGACACCAGCTCCCACTCACCTCTCAGCTTCTTGCTTATCGGCCCACGCGCACCTTCCCTGACTCCCCTCAAAGCTTTGCGTGCTTCCATCAGCTCCTTGCGATACATGGCTCTCGTCTTCCTTTGTATGTTCCTTCAAAAACCCATGAGAAAAGGCTTCTTCTGCCCAAAATACTCCTCACTGTTCAAGTCTTCTTCAAGCCTTCTCCATCAAGCCAAATCACTAAAAAACATCCTCAAAATGAGTCCAACTTCGTATAACAACGCCTTTCCAATGACTGGCTTCAGCAATGCAATGAGGAACTGGTCAAGCAAGGATGAGTCCTTTCAAGATGGCTGCCGGCTGGACCTTCAAACTTTATCTTCTTCAACCCATGTCTGTCTTTCTTGCCCTCCTTCTCCCTGTCTTCCTCCAGTCGTACCCTAACTGCGCCTGCCAACTTTAGCCGTCTATTTCCAGTCTAGCATAGTACAACCCTTTCGGTTGTACTGTACTTTCCCTCTGCACCCCCTTTCAGAGCGAGCCCCCCTCCCAGTCAGAGCAGGAGATTAAGCACACCAAACTAAATAACCTTTGCTGTCCTCTGTGGGTCACTCTACGGGGAGTTTTGAACTCAACCACACTAGGCAGATATGCTGTAACGCACCATTTATGATATGCTACAACTGCACATACATCATGGGACAATGAGACAGTTACAGGGACACCGGTTGAAGTGACGTGGATCTATTTCAAACAGCTACTGCTCGTAAACCTTGGATTGGGGGTTGAAATAACACTGTAGCCTTCGATGACTTAAAATACAGTTTCAGACAGTCAGACTAAATGACTACATGAAAACAAATATTTGCACGGATGCTTTGCATGTGTGGAATTCACTGCAATCTAAATACGAATGCGATTATGGATCATTCACTCACACTGTCTCGGGGAATAGGAATATAAAATGCTGACCACAGTCTGCTGGCGAGTTCTATTTCAGTTGCTTGTTCTGCACAGTAGGACTGACACCTCTCTGTCACTCTAAGTTAAGGATGTCTTTGGGAGCCTCTGGCATTCCTATGGGGGGGGGCAGGGGGGGGGGAACTACATCTCTAACCACTGAAAGCATCTCAACAGCTGGCCACCAACAGGAATGGTAAATTGCAGTGCCACTTTGATTGATTTGGTGTAGATAATATCAACTTGTCATGTTCACGTTAACGTATAGACCCTCTCCATTATCGTCCTCTGACCATATCTGATTTGCCTACTAGCTGATGCATTTTCATAGTACATCTATTACTTCCTATTCGACATAGCAGACAATGTATTAGTCAGTTTGTTAGCATATCTATTAGTTGTCGATTGTTGTATTCTTAGCCAGGGAAAATGAAGTGTTTCTCTATGGGCCTATGAGTGGGAGGATAAGTAGCAATACACCTGCAGCATAACTTAGCCTTCCACCTCCTCCCTCTCGTCTCTCCACTCAAGCCCTCTCCCTTTCCATCCCCTGCATACCTCTCATATCTCTGCCCTCTCCAGATAGCGTCTGGGGGCTTTTAATGGGTTTGGGTGACACACACCTAAGATGGTTCCTCTACACTGAGTCTCCGTTAAAAATGTCTAGACCAGCTTAACCCGACAAGTTGCTGCTACATCTTTCACCTTCTCTCTCTCTCCATCTCCATCCATCCTAAATTTCAATACTTCACTCACATTCAACTATAATCAAATATTGTTATGGCATGTCGGTTTCATAACACATTAAACAAGCCTAGATACCTAAAGTATTGATTAGTACCTTAAATCTGAGTTTCCTACCCATGTTTTGTAGTGACCTTCATCACAGGATGCCTACTTATGTGGGTTTAGAGAACTGAAAACATGTATCAGAAATGTGTTTCTTTCTTCCCTCCTACCATGTCAATCACATGTCCACCCCACATATTCATCTTAGGTGCCCTTGTGGGGACCCATCCCCAGGTTTAAAACCACTGCTTTATAAAAGGTGCAACAAAGAGATTATCAAAATGTTATCCTATGACTAACTGCAACTAATGTAATCATTATTAAAGTCATTTTAAATATCACTTGTGAGCTAAGGCAGCTTTTTCAGAGCTTCCATCAAAGTGCTTATTCGGCCTTTAGATTGCCTGTCACTATATAAATCAAAAGCTACACGCCGGAGGGTGACGTCAATAAAGGTGTCTAGACTAGTGACACAGCAGTACTCAGGTTCTCTCAGGGTGATATCTTAAAGTGTCACACCTGACTCACTGAGTGATGCTCAAAAGCAGGCCCAACAGCCATTAAAACTTACTGCACGTGTGCACAAACACGCACTAACATACAGCCATTCAATACACATTGACTGCCCCCCCCCCCCCTACACCGCCTCTCTTTCATCACGCTGACTGTGATTGAGTGTGACAGCGCTGTATCTTGACCGTGGTGATGCTATAATTATCTGTGATGTCTGCTGGTGCAATGGGAGAAGGGGGCCCGCGGCTTCCACACATCAGTTAGAGAGCACGGGTCCACTGGCCAGCATGGCACATACCAGGCCATAAATAAACACAAGGAGAGAAAGAGAGCGGGGGGATGGCAGAGAGAAGCAGACAGTAAGACAGCTAGGACCCAGGAAAAATGCTTCAAAACAACGACAGGGCAGCGATTTATTTATGTTTCTGAGGTTCATGTATATTAACATGATTCTTATTACAGAAGAGAGTCATTTTCAGGCATTATTGTCAGGTCTGGATGCTGACAATTTCTTCCAAGAGCTGTGTAAATAAATAGTGTCTTTATATATGACATTTCTAGGCCTATGCATGAGGAATGCCTGATAGTTAAATGTGTAGGGACCATAGGTAGTATAATAAAGGGGACAGGGGACTGATTTAAGATAAAAAGTACAAAACTAGGATTTTTGGCATTTAGGTCTCAATTCAAGTCCCACGCCTCAAATGTTGGAAACAACTCGTCCCAAGTGTCAAACCTACAGCTCTGGACATATAGTTAAAGACAGTAAAAGAATAGAGCCAAACCAAAAATTGTGATAAAAATGGAGCAATATGAATGGATGCTATCCGCCATGCCTTGTGGTGTTGTTTGATCAATCTAAATCATTACTTCAATCAAGCCAAATTTAGCAGCGGAAAGAGACAAAAAAAGAAGCGAGAGTCGGAGAAGGATGAAATACATAATAGAGAGGTGCTGAATGACCTGCCAGCTGGGCCGTGCGTGCCCAGCTCATATATATGTGTGAACCTGGTGACATGTGGGCTCAACTCTCAGCTTTCTCTAACACGCAACCACACCATGACCCAACCTGCCAATCGAGTGATCTCACCGGAAAACTCACTGTAGTCTATATGCTACACATTGGACTGAAATGTAGTGTATACTTAAATGAAAGAATAGAGACCGATTGGAAAGACACTGGTACAACATACGACATCTGCAACTACTTATCTAACTCAGGATTTTCTCTTGCTATATAGTTAAATGGGATTTTCTGATATTCCCTGATGATGCAATATTTTCTCAGCTTAAACATAGTCTTACCAAGTGTCAAAATCCCGACTTCCTTAGCTCAGTGATCGCAAGAAAATCTCAAAGATTCAGCTATAGCAGCCAATAGAGAGTGGCAGGTGACACTA
Organism: Ammodytes dubius; assembly: GCA_026122265.1. Classification (NCBI taxonomy): domain Eukaryota; kingdom Metazoa; phylum Chordata; class Actinopteri; order Uranoscopiformes; family Ammodytidae; genus Ammodytes; species Ammodytes dubius. The sequence continues at coordinate 5,604,767 of CM047528.1, read as the reverse complement.
CTCCCCTAAGGCAAATGTGAGTCTCTATTTACATCCACAAGCTAATTTAGTATCTAGTATTTCAGTATCTCTCAGTGCTAAACGGCAGACAGAGTTACTTACTGTCTAATGATCCAGTGTCTTGCTCTACAATTGTTTTGTCTGGGCGAGCTTTCACTGATAGGGGTAAAGTTTCAAGGCAACCAAAATTATAATTAAAGGTGGAGTCAGCGATTCTGGAGAATGCTTGTCAAAATAAAATGTTGTCAAAATCAGTGTATATCTCCTCATGATCCACTGCCTGTCTGTAATGTGTGCGCGCTGAAAAATGAGTTAATACACAGCCTAAAGCTCTGTAAACTGGTATGTAAACAAAGGGGGCCCACCGTAGTTAGCAGCATGCCTGTTTACAGAGCCTAGGCTGTTTATAACAATGTATTCATACACACACCACGTAGAGGTTATTCACGGATTTTGACAGAAAAGTGATTTTGACAACAAGCGTTCTCCAGAATCACTGACTCCACCTTTAAAAAAGACAAGGCATTGAGGATCAGTTAAAAAGATTCTTAAAATGTATTATAAATATACAAGTGTTCAAGATTTCCTCAAAAACAACCATTATTCTGTTAAGAAAAGGAAATCAATATGGTAGTGACTGTATCCTTTACAGTCTTGAAGAAACTATCACCAAACACCTGTTTAACATGACTGAAGCTTGAAAATCAAATGCCATAACTTACTGTAGGCCTTCCTGTTAAAGAAAATTTGTCAGTTGCGTGTGCTTTACCTTCACCAAGGTCCATGACAGCCAGCACAGCACTGCAGCTGGCCTCTCCCAGCCGGTTGGAGGCCACACAGGCATACAGACCGGCATCACTGGTGTGGCAGTCCGTATCCACAAGCCCTCCTGAGTCCTGGGCATCCGACGCTGGAAGGAGCTCTTCATTGTGGAACCAGGCCAGCAAAGGTTTAGGGTTCCCCGCCACCGACACCCTCAGTCGGATATCACAACCCGTTCCCACCGCAGCTTTACGGAGCTTACGGGTGAAGACTGGTGGCGTGGGCTCTTCAGTGTCTGGTACAAGCCGTTCCTTAGAGACTTTAGGCCTCTTGGAAGGGTTACTGACACGGGGACTGGATCCCACACTATCCGCCATCTTGATTTCCTTGAGACTTCTCTACACACGTTTTTGGGTTTCTGGCAATGGATCTCGGTGTGAAGATTATCTGCAGTTTACTGAAGGCCTCTTCTCAACCACTCCATTGGTTCAGAGAGCTCTGGGCTCACAGGGAGGGCAGAGGGTGTGTGTTGCACTGGGGGACTGGAATGAGCACAGTGAAGCAATCACAATGACGACAAAGTTATGTTGAGACATTTTAGTTAGATAACAGAAACCGTATGCTAATAGTGAATGAGCTCGTCAGAATTACATTGTTGCTCAAATGGCCTTTAATCAGTGAATAAATCCTCAGTTTGAGCTACCTGTCCGTACTGGTGTTAATACACAGCCTAGGCTCTGTAAACGGGTATGCAAACAAAGGCAATGTAAATAAAAGGGCACACCGTGGCAAGCAACAGAGCCTAGGTTGTGTATTGACACTGGATTTGTTTTTCAGCGCACAACTAGGACAGGTAGCGGATCGTGAGGAGATATTCACTGATTGGGACTAAAAGTGATTTTGACAACAAGCATTCTCCAGAATCGCTGACTCCACCTTTAATGCATATCTAAACAGGCAATCGAATTGCTTTATGGGAAGTGTAGGATTCAGGTTTTTTTAGAGTGTGACCCATACTAAAGCTAAAAGTCACTGTCTCTGACAATATTTCTTTTCTTATCTGTCTCTTGCAAGTCCTAATCATCAGAGTAGGTTTAAGCAAATGAATATATGTTTCTCTTGCACACCAGCTGTGTCTGTTGTTATTTTAATGGCAGTAGTTCACACATAATATGCCATGCAGACGGACAAAGTAATCAGGGTACAGTTACCAGGGAGCCAAGACAGCTTGTCCTGACACCTCAACCTGTTATATAACCAGAGAGCTGCTGCTGTGTGCACATACATTGAAAATAATTCCCCGGATTTAAAGCACGTCATGTTACAAGTTATACATGGAGTTTGGTAGGAAGGCCAGGATATTTTCATTTCAATTTGACAACCTTTTCGTATTCTTCACCAAATAGTTCCAAGTATACGTCGATATTGTCTTTTCCTGCAACTTAATATGTTTTCTGTAATATATTCAAACTTTTTTTATCGATAGTCCAAATTGCAATAAATCTAATGCCATACTTACTGATCAAAGAATGGGTCAGGGTTCGGATTTGCTTCCTATGCTAATTTGTGATATTCCACAGATATTGCTGGTCCTAAAAATAGACTATAGCCGATGATTGGAAAGAAATTCGACTTACCTCACTTTTGCCATTACAGCCCAAAGGAATCCGTTTGGACATCCCCGCAAAGTCCAAGTGAAGGTAACAAGAGCCATGGAGCAAAGTCTCCCATCTCAAATCATTTGCGTAGGCCCGTGTCTCCGTGTGTCCTTTAGCGAGCCCGGGCTGTAGGTGTAAGTCCACCCTAGATCATGTAGCATTAGCAGCCACTGCCATGGTCCCCCCTTCAGCAGATTTAACCCCACTGAAGAGTGTCGAGAAGAGAGAGAGACAGATAGAGAGACAAAGAGAGAGAGAGAGAGAGAGATCCTTTTTCCTAAATGTCAAACCACTCAGGCCTCTTGCTCTTGTGTGCTTTTTAGTTAATTACCTTGAAATTGGCTTAAAAGAAATACACTTTTAACCTCTTTAGACTGCTGAGGACTTAAATGAGCTCATGTCATCAGCCTCTCTCTCTCTCTCTCTCCCATCTCACTGCTTCACCCCCTCAACTCCCTCAGGTTGGGAACGACAGCTGCAACTCCACGATAGGTCACATTTCTTGGGCCGCCATGGTGACCTATACAGACAAACACACACACACACACACACTCGCACACACTCTAGGCCCCTTTGATAATGTTATCAACCAAAATATTGGTTATTGTTATGTGTGTGCCTGTCATGTGTGTGTGTGTGTGTGTTGTGAGAGAGAGAGAGAGAGAGGGGGGAGAGTGAGGGGCGAGAGACAGGCAGACACAGCATGCATGTGACAGTTGGGACTTGCTATAAAAAGACACGGTCTAAGAATAAGGACAGGACTTAGTGATTCATACAATTGTAGGGCAGTGATATAACAAATACAATGTAGTGATAATGACTGGAACAACCAAAGTAGGGAAAGTAGAATATTTTTATATTCATTTGAGAAGTTCATTAATGGCTCTTTAAAAACAGACATACAGATATATCTTCCCTTTTTATTGATTTGTAGACTTGTTCTTTTTTTTCTATGTTTTTCTATGTTATGAATTGTGATTCCCAAAAAAACACACAAAGCCTCTGAAAGCATATGACAAACTATTCAGGAAAGCTAAAAATGCCAGTCATGTAGCCACAATAAATTAAATACATCTAAAAGTATTGCATTCAAAACTTATTTATCCTTTATACTTGAGTTAATGTGCTTTCCATAAACTCTTTGAAAGTCTATTGCTAAACCAACCCTAATTTGTTGATGTAGTATTTTGGCGCCCTCTTCTGGCAGAACAGTATATGGCACTTTGGCGTTTCGCCTGATTTGATGAGTTCGTTAGTGTTGATAATGCAACAATAACAATAACAAACGAGTAGGCGAGTATTATTTGCCAAATTGTCAAACTATTCGTAAAAAATAACAAGACCATTCACTGTAAAAAATAAGTAGGCTAACAGTATTTATGTTGCTCAATAACAAGCTAACTTAAAGTAGCTAATGCTTAGCTTGCAGACTTAGTGACTCCACTTTACATGTGCTAATGTTAACGCTACGTTCATAAACAAATACACATCATAAATAAACTGTGAACACTACATTCATGAACAAGTCAACATCATGAATACACTTTTTAAAGGTTGTATCACAAAAAGAAAGCAGTAAATTAAGTGTAGCCTACTATACCTATATTTCCTTCAAGGCAGCTAACAGCTGTAGAGCGAACACCTGTGTTACCAATAATATTACAACAATAATAATAGTAGGCCTATCTCAGTTAAATTTCAGCCATAGCTTACTTTTTATTATTTTTTAATTAGATTTTTATCGGACAGTTTTTCACTTTATTGTGAAAGCATAGAGATTTATAATTATCCATGGACATCTGTAATTCACATTTTAAAATAACCCAGCACTTTTTTACTGTGTATATATTTATTTTAATAACATTTGGGGTCGTTGTTTAGCGGTGGGGTTTTCCTAGGAATGACGCACGATTTAATTCATGATCACACCTGGCAGCGTTTACCTGATTGCGTCACGTGAGGTGAATGAGCACGTGAGGTGAGTTGATAAATATCCGGGGTTTCCAGTTGTCTTGAAAGGGTTTGTGCGAACGGGAAAACGGCACATACGTACGTATTGGTATTCATTGCTTTTTTTTGTTTTTCTACACCGTTCGAAATGTAATTTGTACAATGCGCAGTTTTTCTGGCACTTCTGGTTTCGTTTATGCCATGTCTTTCATGATATCTCAGTGTTAATACACAGGGCGTCCTTTGTTTACATACCAGTCTAAGAGCCTGTGTTACTACCACCAGCATCAATTTTTATTTAAAAATGTTTGAATTTAACCATTTCCTACTCTTCTTTCCCACATGTCAGGTAAGTTTGTCTTTTATGTGATGGCGTGGACGATACTGACGTCTTGCGCGCATGTGGTGGAAGCGGAAGCGCACGTGGTGGAAATGTTTGTTCACTAGGAGGCGCGCCATTGATTAAACGATAACGCACTTAGTGGTTTAAACGAATATATAAACTTATTAAATAGATGGCAATTGAGTTTATATTATCTTTCATAATGTATATTTTATAATATTATATATCTTTAATAAAATATTGTTTTTCTTTCTGCTTTTAGCTTCAGTGCCCTGACTCCTGGAACAACTTACAGCAACAAAGGAATACCTTCATATCCTTTAACCAATTCAGACATATTATCTTTAATCTGCCACATTCTACCCGTAACTGTTTTTATTATGCTATATTGTACTTTAACTCAATTCATTTTAATTGCAGCCATTCTTCATCACTGTATAAATGTTTAAAAAAAAGTTCTCAGTAGTTTATTGTGATGTATTTGCATTGTATATTGTGTATGTATTGTTGTTTTTTGCTTTGCATTTGTGACTCGACATTGCAAATAAGGGGTCACCCCTTAATTGATGTTTGATTATGCATTTGAATTTATTTAGAGAATTATTTATTTAAAGAATGATTGATGAACTAACTTGATTTATTTTTATCTTGTGTTTCTACTAAGGTTATCAACCTGCTCCATCATTCACCATGTTGAATAAATACAAAGCAAGGAAGGATTTGAGCCGTCTATGCGTCCTATCTCAGCCATGATGTTTTCAAGTTAAGGCACAAATCATAAAACATAACCTGCATAACTTAAAGGCCTACTTCACCGGTTTGAATATGAAGGTGTATTGAATTCTGAGATCCTATGTAGTATAAATGTGCGAAAAAAATTGAAATCGGTTCATCCTAGCCTGAGAAAAGGCAGAAAGAGTGTTTTTTTTAACCCTATATTTCTCCTTCTCGTGACATCACAGAAAGAGAAATATAGGGTTAAAAAAAAACTTACTTTGTAAATATTACTGTGATGTCTTTTACTGTGACATCACAGTAATATTTACAAAGTACGTTTTTTTTTTAACCCTATATTTCTCTTTCTGTGATGTCACGAGAAGGAGAAATATAGGGTTAAAAAAAACACACTTTCTGCCTTTTCTCAGGCTAGGATGAACCGATTTTAATTTTTTTTTGCACATTTATACTACATAGGATCTCAGAATTCAATACACCTTCATATTCAAACCGGTGAAGTAGGCCTTTAACAACCACCAAGGGGGAAGTAACAGGTGTGTTGAATCACTGAAATTAAGAGGCAAGGGTTGCATTGTTTATTTTTATTAATTTATTTTACTTATTTGTTTTATTCCCAAGTGTCTTTATTAGATAACAACTCACTCAATTTTCGCTCAACTTTTTCTATTTTTTTCTTCTTTCCCCCTTCCCCCTTGACAGAATATTGTGCCCCAGCTTTAAAAAGGTTTTCAAAGGACATCGGGCCAGCTGGACTCAGAACATGCCATGGACTTGATTTCAGGTGAGGAGACAATTGAGATCTACTTGGTAGTACTAAAAAAAGCAAGATGTTTCTGTGCAGTAGACAGTGCTAAAGTAATCATTCATTTAACTAACTGAATGAGTACAATCACTAGCATTGACACATGAATGAGCAGATGTTTTACTGTCTTTTCTCAGGTGTTCCTGCAGATTTGAGGGCGTGATTGTGTGGCTGTGTTCGAAGCGGCCTACTAACGTCCTACTCGTACTGAAAGCACCAGTGTGTATCCCCCACAATTTTTTTTTTCCCCTTTATTTATACAGGTAAATCCCATTGAGACCGAAGACTCTTTTGCAAGGGAGACCTGTTTTCCTTTCCCACGTTACCATTCACACACACATGCATACACCGATAGCAGGCTAACTATCGACATTCACACAATGCAACTGTCGTGTAAGTGTCATTTATGAATGTTACGATTTGAATTGAGTGACTGTTAAATAAGGTGTCCTTTGATTTCCTTCCTTGCAGCCTGCAGTCCGGTCTTCTCCCACCTGGCGTCCTCGCTTCAGAACCTGCACTCAGGATTTTACCATTTAAAGGTTCAACGAGGAACTTTTGGGGCGGCAGTGGCAAGTGGTAGGGAGTTCGCCTCTGGGTTACAGGGTCGGAGGTTCAATCCCCCGTCTCCCCGCCACATGTCGAAGTGTCCCTGGGCAAGACACTGAACCCCGAATTGCTCCCGATAGTTAGCTTAGTTAACTTAGCACCCTAGTGCTAAGCCTACCCTGCGTGGTAGCTGCTGCTATCGGTGTATGAATGTGTGTGTGACTGGGTGAATGTGTACAAAACAATGTAAAGCGCTTTGGGTCTGTGAATAACGGAGATAAAGCGCTATATAAGTCCATTTACCATATTACCATTTTAAATATTGATATTCTGGCTGGTTATTGTTCTGAAGACTTTTCTGTTTCCCTTTTAGCCTGTAATTTTTTATTGTTTTATTTATATTCATTTGCTTTTCTAATGTCTATT
>CM047528.1:5584283-5597439 GCA_026122265.1 Ammodytes dubius | reverse complement strand
CCTCTCTCAGCCTGCTTGGCTTTGTGAGAAGTGTGCGTTGTTATTTGTCCCACCTGCTGCGTTTAAAGCCTCACTAACCCAAGTGTGTTGTTCTGCATGTTCCATTCTGTGTGTGTGTGTGTGTGTGTGTGTGTGTGTGTGTGTGTGTGTGTGTGTATGAGCTTATTCTATCTTTTCTTTTTATTTAGAGAAAGCAAAGTTATAGAGTGAAGAGGCCAAGACCCTTATATATAACACTTTCAAAATGTCAACAGACAAAGGCGCTCAAAAAGCCTGTATTTTTTCACGTTCTTGAATGCTGACAGGGACCAAAGCCACATTTGGAAATTGTTGAGTTAATTAAGCGTGCAATTAAGTGTTGCCATGCTTAAGCGCTAAACAAGGGCTGATGAGTTGACGATATTGGGTTTGACAAGAAACATTAATGCACGTACAATAAAAATGGAAAGGAATTGCCCCTTTCGTCTTGTCTTTGACTGCATTCATACAGTGATGCTACATTGTGACGCAATGCATGCTGCCTAGCTGACACCCTGTCAAGGCTTACTGAGTATAGCTTGAATAGAAAATAATAAATTTTAAATGTAATTTGCATCCTTATAAGGACATGTGCTTTCCACACTAGGATGAATCACGATGCTTGGTTCGACATAGGCTCATCGATTCTTGGTCATCACTGCACTGTGCTCTGGTCCTTCTTCATTGTTTAAAATGGGATTGTGGTGGACAAACAAAATGTAACATGCACAATTGTGGAATGACTGATGCTTGCCAATACTGGAGCTTGAATGTAGGTTGAGGGACTGGGTCACCCCATCACCCCCTGCCACAGAAAGTGATTTGGAGGTGGAGGTGGGGCCGCTGGAACATTGGATTGCCTCGGCTTATCCTGGCTCGCATGAAGGAATCATCCCCCAAAGCCTTTTAGGAAATGGATGCTGGCTTTATGCAGAGCCAACACAGAGGCTGGCTCTCCCGATCGGCGATTGTCCAAATCAAGCCGTAGCGGGGGCCCTTTATCTTGGCTATTGTGTGGCGCCTTTGGCTCTTGATTCCTTTGCATGCACACAACACATACACCACATCACACACACACACATGTGCAGATGCAAGTTGAACATACATCTCAGGCCTAGAGACCAGCACATAGACAGACTCATGTGCATGCATAAAGGTGTTTGCACAAACACACACACACACACACACACACACACACCAACACACACACACACACACACACACACACAACACACACACAAGAAGCGCATAATTACACACCAGAGATGCATAATTACGGTCCAAACACACACGCACCATGCAAAGTTGCATAATTACACGCAGCCACATACAGTACATACACCCACACACCACATCACATCCCTCCGCACAACACGCGCTGATCAACCGCATGACCTTCTCTTTTACAATGTTAATGTCACCACCTGGGGAAGGAGTGTTGTTGTGTGTGTGTGTGTGTGTGTGTGTGGTTTTGTGTGTGTGTGTGTGTGTGTTGTGTGTGTGTGTGTGTGTGTGTGTGTGTGTTGTGTGTGTGTGTGTGTGTGTGTGTGTTTGCTGGGGGGTTGGAATGGTCCTTGAGGGAGTGATGGGAGAAAGAAGGTGAAAGACGCATGGAAAGAGCGATGCTATAAGCCTGTCATATCTACCACCCCTCACCCTCATTCATCCTTATACCATGTCGAAACATCCCACATTCCGTATGCGCGACCATGCACACACACTTGTAAATACAGTATGCATGTACATGTATATACATTCGGCCTTCCAATGTACGCTGTTATGCATTTGAGTACATCCTTGCACATTGCATGGGTCGTAACCTCACATTTACTGTGCATGAATCCTGTGTGTGCCTGCCGTGTGTGTGTGTATTTGTGTGTGAGGCATGCACACACACTTGTAAGTACAGTATACATGTATACACTCCGCCCATCCGAGCCCATCATTACAAATTGCCTTGGGTCGTAGCCTAACATTTACCGTGTGCATGAACCCTTTTTGTGTGTGTGTGTGTGTGTGTGTGTGTGTGTGTGTGTGTGTGTGTTGTGTGTGTGTGTGTGTGTGTGTGTGTGTGGTGTGTGTGTGTGTGTGTGTGTGTGTGAGGCCCCGTGGCTTACCCGCTCACAGGATCCTGTTACGCCAAATGTCACACTTCCAAAAAGGATTCACCCCCCATGGAGAAAATGAAGTCGACACCATCCTTTCGCACTCTCTCTCTCTCTCTCTCCCAGCCTCCTTCACCTTGTCCCTCCATCACTCTCCTCCTCCTCCGCACTTATCCGTTTTCTATCCTCTTTTACTCTCCCTTGAACTATCTCTACCTAGCGTGCACACACAAAACACACACACACACACACACACACACACACACACACACACACACACACACACACACACACACACACACACACAGGGGCTCACCTCGGTTTGCAGTCCTAAGCATTTTGCTGAATAAAGCCCACCTTTAACTGGCTGGTTCTCAGTGAGTAATTAGTCCTCACCTTGGGAGATGGAGGAAACGACATGACATGCAAAAGAATACGGGAATGGTGTTTGGGAAAAGGGATGTAATGGGGCGATCAATAGGGGTGAGAATGTATGAGTGAGAGAGAGAGAGGACGAGAGACATTGTGGGGGTGCAGGGGTGAAGGCCTTGGAACCACTACACCCTTTATCTGTCTCCAAGACCTCAATATTGAATTGTGCTCAGTATGGGCCTCTCGCGCAGCACTTGAAAGAAGTTGTTTTTCAAAAAATAATAAAAGGAGACGTGGGCGCGCAGTGTAAGGAGGGGGAGGAGGTAGGAGCATTATCCTCACCTCTCTGTACTGTAGATGTGTGCTTTGAGCAAGAGCAGCCTTTTTTTAATGACGTCGCGATGAAAATACAGTCAAAAAAACAACTCCAAACACCCCCCCCCCCCCCCCTCCCCACCCTGCCCCCTTCTGTTCCTAGAAGAATACACCTTACAGGAGAAATTACACTCCCCTTAGCAACAGACAACCCCCCCCCCTCCAAAAAAAAAGGAAGTGTGGTTTTATTTTTAGAAGGTGCAAACAAGGAAAAGAGGGAGGGGGGGGAGGGGAGGAGGGGGGTGTAAGGGGTTGTGTAAGATGTGCCTGATGTGCTCAGTCTGTGCAACCTTATTCTGATAATGGAAGCAGCTACTCTGTCTGTCAGTGCCTATTTACACACAAATGAAGTGGCGAGGTGGGAGCGCGCCCAGTGGAGCTGCTAGCCCCCATCTCGCTGTCAGAACGCGTTAGCGGCTACAGGTCTGGAAACACCGCGATCCTCGGGATCAAACTGGTTGCCGTTCATTCAAACATAATAGCTCCATCCTTGGACATGAGGCGTCTCTCTCTCTCTCTCTCTCTCTCTCTCTCCTCTCTCTCCCTCTGTGTGTCTCCTTTTAGGACCTTGCCAGCTTGTTGTAAAGTAATAGACTTCTCAGGATGCCAGTTCAACAACAAAGCGGGGGGGTGGAGGGGGGGTGGATGTAGCCTTTTATTTGCCTTCCACAGGGAGAGCTGTTTGGAGTAATAGGGATGAGGCAGACCATAACTACAGCTGAATAAATCTTCCTATCTTGGCTGAGTGTGAAGCCGGTTGCACACATGGCTTGTCAAAGCTCTATAAAATGTTGTTTGATAGGAGTTCTGTACAGTTTAGGACTTCTCCTCCTGCTGCTGCTATCCACTCCACTGACGTTTTTTTTTTTTTTTCCGTTCCGCGCTACAGCGGTCGCAATCAATCAGTGTGTAATCAGCCGTCTTGCTGGAGCTGCCAGGTAATCCTGGGCTTGTCTTGGTGGCTACCCGTGCGTGTGTGGTGTGTGGTTGTGTGTGTGTGTGTGTGTGTGTGTGTGGTGTGTGTGTGCGTGTGACAGCTGGCAGAGCTCGCTAAGTTGCCTGTCTGGGTGAGCGCATGGCACCATGCAGATTTTCTCTCTCTCGCAGCAGCAGTGTACAAGGCACATTGGATCATCTGATGGCTGGTGAAATTGTCAAGTGGGATTTGAGGGGATCTTTCAGTGCAGATGCCAACATGTGTGAACTTCCCTGAATTGAGTCCAAGGCCATGTGCACACAGACACATTTTTCCACCCTATAAATTCCTCTACACACATGCCAGTGTTTTAGACTGTCTCTCTTTACACACGGCAATGCAAAAATAAAATAAAAAATAAAAACACTGCAATATTATGCCAGGTCAGATGTGTCTCGGCAAACACCATAGAAGAACACTGTGAGCATTGAGTGTCTTCTCAGGCGAGGGTGGCACATGCTCAGTTGATGTAAACTACAAGTGCCTGCTCACCATTGAGGTCATGACGCCATGTATTCCTCAAAACCTCAGTGTCCTGTCCTGAACACTGAACACTGAAATACAGAGTTATCCAAAATCTCCTCTTTGGCAAATGTGTGACCTTCCATGAATTGAATCTAAAATGAAGTCTTTTCTCCCACTTTTCCTCTCTCTCGCAGACCTGCCTAGAACTAGAGCGCTATCTCCAGACGGAGCCCAAGCGTCTTTCGGAGCTGTTTGACGGAGACCTTGACGGCCTGCTGACTCCTGCCTACCTGAAGGAGGAGGACATGTGTGAGGAGGAGGAGGAGCTCACCAGAGACGCCCTGCTCTGCCCTAGCCTGCCTGGCCTCTCAAGACCCCCCAGCCCGCCTACGGTCGCCCTCTGCCCTACCACCACCACCACACGCAAGAACACTTTCCCCTCAAACGGTGCCACGAGGAGGGACGTCAAGCACAAGGCGCACGGGGGCTGGATAACATTGAAGCCATGGAAGGGGTCCACCAGGCCCAGTTGAGCGCCGTCACTTCCCTGACGCCGCCTTCGTCGCCGGAGCTGGGCCGACACCTGGTCAAAACGCCCAGCCAGACGCTGACGGCCTCCGCAGACGGCACACTAACCCTGAAGCTAGTGGCCCGGAAGGTGGGGCTGAGCGCGGCCAGGCTGGTGGCGTCTTCACACACGCTGGCCGTCAGTGCAAAGGACGAGGAGGAGGGAGGGGCGTGCGTGGTAGGCGTAGGGGGAGATCTGCTCCCCGAGAACAAGAAGAGAATCCACCGCTGTCAGTTCAACGGCTGCAGGAAGGTGTACACCAAGAGCTCCCACCTCAAGGCCCACCAGAGGACGCACACAGGTGAGAGTTAGTACACAAGCCCCCTGGTGTAGTTTGTGGATCTTTTTTTTAAATTTTTCACAGTAGTTAAATCTAGATGGTAAATTGTTCAGCTATTTTTTTAAATTATTTGTAAGCAGCGAATTTCATCCATTTTCATTCCTTTTTCTGCAAGACCTTTCCAGTGTTTTTAAGGTGGAGTCAGCTTGTTGTCAAAATCCCAAACAAAGGGGGCACACCATAGCGAGCAACATTTACAGAGCCTGGGCTGTGAATTAACACTGGCTTTATTTTTCAGCGCATACACAAGTGTTTCGGCTACACGCATTCTCCAGAATGGCGGACTCCACCTTTCTAATAGTGATTAAGCATCAGGTTTTAATAGTTAGGAATTGCCCACACAGCTCGCATTAAAGATGCAGTGTGTAAAACTCATTCTAAGCTTATAAAAGAAACACCAGCTTTTATTTTAAGCCGTTATGCACTAATTTAAACCTACTTGTGTAAATTATAATATACATTCATTTATGTAAATATGGATGTTATGGACAAGGTTACACAATCTGTAGTGCTGTGTGTGAACATGAGTAGATGGTGTACTTTTCAGATATAACATCAATCAGCAAGCTTTTGGGCACCTCTGAGCATATCTCTCCACTTGACACTGCTGCTTGTAATAAAACTGATTGACACTCATTGTTGGCAACAGGCTGAAAAGACTCAATCCGGAAACAAAATGACTTCTCTTCTTGGAGGAAGATGGAATGCTCAATGCAAAACACAGAAACTGAAAGAATTGAATCGCAAAAAAGCTTTCTATAAATCGGTCTTTTCCTTTTAAAGTCTCGGCCACCCATATGAGACATATATTCGATATGCAACACTTTGCTTCAAGGCTATTTCTTTTGGCGTGGATAAACCATTAGCATTTTTCTAAAAGAGAAGTATACAAATGTGGGCCTATGTGAGCACTATATCCCTGTAATTCATCCATCCTTTCAGCTTCCTAGTCGGCTAATCCTGACTTTGGATAATTGAGAAAAAACCCTACCTGCTTCACACTCTGTTAAAGTACAACATGCACATAGAGTGACAAGAAAATATTAAGAAAAAAAAACATCCCCATAAAACATCCCCATAATCATGGAACAGGTTTAGAGCCGGGCTCCCTTGGCGCCACATGGAAATATCAGCATGTAAGGTACATTCTGATGATTTAAGAGAGCCCCCGCTTCCCTTCTACCGCTCTTTCTAGCTAAGTACTTCTCTGTGCCCGAAAAAAAAAAAAAGAAAAAGAAAACTCCGACAGGTCCCCTCCTTGTCAAGGTTTCTCCTCAAGAAGAAGGGAAGGGGGGAGGGGATGGAGCTATAACTCTGGCGCTCTTCCATCTCAATCCCAAACCACTCAGACCCCTGTCGGAAAGCTGTCCTCCATCTGAGTAACTGCGCGCTGATGGATGGATTGACCTGGATAGGCCACCATTTCCCCCAGTTTATTTCAAGCTCTCCCCGTCCCTCTGTTTCTTCTGTAAGTCTAGGTCAGTGGTTCTCAATCCGGGATCGGAGACATGTCGATTGTAGGGTAATTTAAAAACCAGGGAAATATGTTTTCATAAAGCAATCTATGATCATTTTAGACAGTGGAACCATTGCTTACCGTCTGTTTTTTGATGTTATTGGGAACTCTTTGTTGCCAAGCAAACACATTATGAGCGTTTGTGGGTACTCTCAGGTACTATTGTTACTTATTTTGGGGTTTTGAAGGTGACAACCATGTGTTTTGAATTCTGGTACAATTATTTGGCTGAAAAATGAAGGCCTCCACCACCACAGTCAAGTACTATAATGACATGAGTTGGACATCTGATATAGAGGTATAGCCATTGCTCGTGACTTAGCATAACAAATGAAATGCACGGTGGATTGCTGTCTGGATTCGGGGCTAATATATCGCTGTTTCCTGCCGTGTTTTCAACCTGTGGAGCTATAGCAAAGAGCGTCCATCATGCTTAACAAAGTTACAGGGGGGCTCAAATTAGATTTTAGTCTAAATCCCGAAACGTAATGGTTGACAAATCACCAAAGCTATGCAATTTTAGAAAGCAAACATGACAGCGTGTTGACTAGCTTTGGCTTACCATTTCTTTCTTAAGTCAACTTGTCAACTGCTGTATGTTAGGGAATGGAGAAAGGACGGCCGTTAATAGTCCTTAGTCGAATTGTCACCTTATAAAAATGGCTGTAGTTAGAAGTTGCAGTGTGTGATGGGAAATTACGTTTTTCATAACAGACTTGATACAAAATGTGATATAATAAGTATGTTTTTATTAGTATGCAATGCTTGAAAATAAATGTTAAATTTTTATCACATTAGACTAAGCCTTTTCGTATCTACATAGGAGCAGGGCACGCCGCCATATTGCAACACCATGTTTCTACAGTAGAACAGAACAGACAAACTTAACGGCTTTATGCGTTTTTATAAATGGTTGTCTCCGGAAGTGCACCTTTTAGAAGGTAAATAATAAGTAATATGGGATAAATTGCTTAAAGCTCCCATAATTATACACTTTTCGTTCTATTATACACCATATTATATGGTACTTTAGTGTCCCTAATACGTTTTTCTTTAATTGTTTGCTGAAAAAAAACTTTCAGATAATTATTGTTACTATGCTGAATTTCATAAACTTCACAATGGCCTATTTTTAAAATAAAAGAGTTTGCAGGTCCCTCGTAAATATTTACAATCTGGACTCCCCCCCCCCCTGTCCGGAAAGCGAAGCCAGATACGCCTCGCCCTCTGTCTGTCAGGGCCGTGGACCAATAAGAAAAAGGGGTGTGGGCTGCACAGTGGAAGCTTCTGGCTTTACGGTTTGTGAGGTCAGAAAAGGGGATAATTCTGACTGGAGTGTTTTTGGGGGGAGGGGTGGGGGTTTCAGAAAAGGGGAGAGTGAGAAAAGGAGAGATTGTTATTTTTTTTTGATATTTTGGCAGTCTCTAGGCACACCGTGGACGCATGGATATGTTGTAACACATTTAAAAAGTGCATTTAGCATAATATGGGACCTTTAACAAATCTTCCCCTGGTCACGTGATATTGTGAAAATACTTTACTAATGGTGGATGATGCCATCTTAAGGCTAGCTTCTTGTCCTCGTGAGCCTCCTTAGCTTTTATAAATTCTACCGAAGAGCAAAGGGGTTACCGATGCACTGTTACAATATAGAAGTTTCCCCACTAGATAACGCCAAAATACTCCCAATATTACACACTGTGCCTTTAATGTGTCATCCTCTGGTTCTCTATACACTCACTATGATAAGAATTTAATGACATGTAGCACCGCAGAGGGAGCTCAGTTTCTCAAAGGAACCCCCCCCCTACCCCCACCCCCCCCCCCCCCGCGCGATAAGGTGCTCTGGATAAAAGCATCCACCCGAAAAACATCTGTCACTGTTATTCAAACTCAGGGAGGTAGAATGATAAAAGGCAAAAGGATGTCGACACACAAGATGACAAAAGGGGGAAAACACAAAAAGCTATACGGAGAGCGACGTGCAGTGAAACAAAAGAGTCAGATGAAGACACAAGACAGGACTGGGATGGGAGAAGAGAAGAGAGAGGGGGGGGAGGAGGGGGGGGGCTACAGTATAGACGACCCCTCTTCAGAACAAGACAGCAGTGCCACAGGCGTCCTCCATTCACGCAGCCATTATCCTGACAAGTTTAAAGATGTCATTACTCAAATCCCTCTTTTTCTTAGTTGTTATTTCCATAAATTACCGACAGGGAGAAAAGGCCATGATTTAATCTGGAATTAGACGGGGCTGAGTTGAAAATGACAGTGCCCCGTAGGAGCTTTTTTTGTGAATAGGCTTATACGGCAGATAAGGGAAATGGTACAATTAGATTTTGGGGAAGGGTGAAGGAAACGGGGTAAAACGCTGTTACGACTGTTATTCTGCCTTTCAAACTCTCTCTCACTCTCCACTCCTCTCTCTCCACTCTCTCTCTCTCTCTCTCTCTTTCTCTCTGTTCTTCATCTGCCTTGCTCCCTCGCATTTGACTCTTATATCTCTCCTCATTTCATTCCATGTCAGTCCATTCATAACACGTCTGTTTCTCTCATTATTTTATCGCTCTGCTCTCTTCCCCCTCTCTCACTCTCTCTCTCTGAGCTGAGGCTTGAGAAAAGTTACTCCCTGTACTGACCAATATTGTACTTGTTTCTTAAATTAAACTCCAGGCCTGTATTTGTGGTCTTCGTAGTATCATTAAAAAAAAATCTAAAAAATCATATATGGGCCAAAAAGTACAATAAGTTTGATGCTCATACTCATAAATCGCATACCTGCAATTTCATGTTTCCATGACAAATGCAGATAGAATAGAATTAACATTGATTAGCAACAACTGAGTGGAAAGTCGGTGTGGCCAGGCAGTGAGCAGGTTGTGTGACTACCAAGGAACATTGTTGTCCATTGTTGCAGAATTACAAAGGCAACTTATTCTCGCAAGTTGAAAGTTGCACTAACCCCCTATAGTTGTCCATCATCCTCCATGCCGACAACACAATCCCTGCCTGCTTTCTATCTCCGTCAGCCCCCACATCTTTTCATCTCAACTCTCTAAGCCCGTGGTGCAGGAGCCCATAAAAGCCTTCTCCGAGAGGCTCTTCTAACAACCTCCGAGACCCGCATGCCCACTGCTTCGGCTCCAGCTAATGGAGGGAATGCAATTAACTTCCAACACTGGCACCTGAGAGGCTGGGTGTGTGTGTGTTTGCGTGTGTGTGTGTTGGTGTGTGTGTGTGTGTGTTTATGTGTGGTTGTTTGCGTGTGTG
Organism: Ammodytes dubius; assembly: GCA_026122265.1. Taxonomy (NCBI): domain Eukaryota; kingdom Metazoa; phylum Chordata; class Actinopteri; order Uranoscopiformes; family Ammodytidae; genus Ammodytes; species Ammodytes dubius. The sequence goes on along the minus strand of CM047528.1, from coordinate 5,587,434 downwards.
AGCATACCCGGAAGTCATAGATTACACATAATGGGATTAGAGTGACTCTGGGAAACACCCAGCTATCAGATTACGGATGATAAATAAGTGATTTGCTTATTTGATAACCCCTCCCCCCCCCAAAAAAAACAACAAAAGCATATATTTTGCCAAATAAACAATAGTCAGCTATCCTATGAAATAATGCAGAATACATAACAGTCTTGAACAACAGCACTGTCCACCATCCTGCTTCTTTAAACCAGAATTAATCCATTAGCTTCATAATCTACATTATATGTTTAACAGGCAAAGTAATCCAAAAGTAACAGAGCATAATCAGATTATGCTGCTGTGTTTGGGGCTAATCCAGTGGATTAGGTGACTGATGGCCATTTCAAACTGCCAATCAGTCTGTAAAGGGACGGTTTTTTTTCTTCGTACACAGTATAAAAGTGCATTTTTTCCTCGTCCTGGTTTAGCTTGCAAATGTGTGTTGTTTTTGAGCGGGCGAGTCTTGCACCTGCTCTGCTACTTGCCTGTTCTGTAGGAGGGCATCTTGAGGAGAGAGGGGGAGGATGGAGGGGGCTCTGTTGCTAGGCGACGGGGGCAGTGTATCGTTGGAGGAGTCTGTAGCTGAGTGGTTATGTACTGCTGCAGGCTGCGCTCTCTTCCACCATTATACTACTACCAGCACCAACCTGCTCCCCCCCACCACTATACTACCAGCACCAACCTGCTCCCCCCCCACCCACCACTATACTACCAGCACCAACCCCCCCCCCCCACCACCACTATACTACCAGCACCAACCCCCCCCCCCCCCCACCAGTATAATACTACCAGCACCAACCTCCCCCCCCCCCAACCACTATACTACCAGCACCAACCCCCCCCCCCCCCCCCCCACCACTATACTACCAGCATCAACCCTCTCCCTCCACACACCCCCCCCCCCACTATACTACCAGCACCAACCTGTCCCCCCCCCCACCACTTTACTACCAGCATCAACCCTCCTCTCCACCACTATACTACCAGCACCACCCCCCCCCCCCACCACCACTATAACTACCAGTACCAACCTGCTCCCACCCCCACACACCACTATACTACCAGCATCAACCCTCCTCTCCACCACTATACTACCAGCACCAACCCCCCCCCCCCCCACCACCACTATACTACCAGTACCAACCTGCTCCCCCCCCACACACCACTATACTACCAGCACCAACCCCCCCACCACTATGCTACCAGCATCAACCCACCCCCCACCACTATACTACCAGCACCAACTCTCCTCTCCCCTCCACCCCCCCCCCCCCACACTGCACTACCAGCACCAACCTGTCCCCCCCACCACTATACTACTAGTACCAACCTGCCCCCCACTATACTACCAGCACCAACCCTTCCCTCCACTCCCCCCCCCCCCACCCTTCTTGCCCCGCACAGCTCTAAGGTAACCGTCGCTAGGCAACTGCCTCCGCAGCTCTGCCAGCGTGCTCGGTAATTGGCCGTTGGCATGGCGGCGTGCCTTTGCCAGATCTAGCCAGCTGCACTGACTACTGCCTCCTCATGTTTCAGCGCAGCCCCCTTCTCTCACTCACTCACACACACACACACACACACACACACACACACACACACACACACACACACACACACACACAACACACACACACACACACACACACACACCCCACTCTGGTTGCTAGGCAACACATTCAGGCATCCCTGCCTCTCGGGAATTTCATTGGCCAGAGCGGGATGGCCCAGACCTGCTGCTCCGAGTGTGTCTGGGAAGTCAGGCAGTATGAAGGGGATATGTTTCCACAATTGGGCACATGCATGGATGGATGGATGGATGGATGGCTGCATGGATGGATAGATGCATTTTATGGATAGGAAGGGACCAGGCTAATTCCTAGGTGTAATAAACCAAAAGCACTCAAACTCCTAAAAGCCCCTATCATTTCACAAGCAGAAAATTGTTTCCTAAACCGTGTTTACCCACCATGAATATGAATTTAGCTGAAATCAATTCAGTTCATAAATCAACGTTGTGGTTTTTAGCGATACTCAGAGGATGCAGTTAAAGGGAGAGAAGTCTGAATTAATCATAACTGATTAAGTGTTATCAATTTGTATTCATTAGCGGCATTTCGTTGGCATTTCATACTTGCCTACTGGTCTTTTGGCACTGGTTCACTTATCACCTTGTCATGGCTGCAAACTAATGCACCTCCGTTTCTCACCATCAAAGCCTGTGTGATCCCTATTAATGGAGTGCTCTACAACATGGCTACACACTGAGCATGTTTGATAGAAAGTGCACCCTCGTCTTGCATCAAAGAGATGGTGTTCTCTTTTGCTTCAGTTTTTCCTACATCTTAGGACCACTTTGCCTAAAAAAAATGGCAGTTCATGTCAATGGCACGCTGCTTTTTTTTTAACTATATATACCTATAATTGGAACACAGAAGAACTGTTTACATTATTGATTTTTTTCTTTTTTTAAATCTCCTGCCCCCGTGACCAAGTCTGTGCAAAATCAGCGAATTTCCACAACAGCTGGTACAGATAATGACATCGAAAACACTGCTGTCTTTCTACAAGCACTCTTCTCTGTGTCTTGACTTGAGCCATTGATTGTCCCCCCCCCCCCCCCCCCCTCCTCCCCGACCTCCTTTTTTCTTTGATAATCACATTCAACAAATGGAGCCACTCGAGCGGATCTGGTCAGTATGTCAAGTGAGAGTGTGACTTGATTGTAGCAGCGCGGCGCCCAGATGGGACGTGACTGATGCAGGTGACAGTCTTCGGACCTAGGGCGCAGCTGGCAGATTGTGTGTTTGTTCTTGCCCATTGTGCCATGTGTGACTGGCCTAATTATCACTGCCCCCTCACACACACACACACACACACACACACACCCTCCCCTGCTGGCATATCTGCAGCCTCCTCTATGCCTTAATCCACTTCTGCAGCACTTCTCTGCTACTCCACTTTCCCATCTCACCTCCTCTTCTCACTCACTCTCTCTCATCCACCTCGCCTCTAATCCACCCCGGACACACACACACAACACACACACACACACACACACACACACACACACACACACACACACACACACACACACACACACACACACACACACACACAC